>JAHWLE010000062.1:0-45506 GCA_024679135.1 Phytophthora foliorum
AACGGCGACGGCGAGTGGGACAAGGACGACGGCCTCGAGAAGGTCGTCAACATCCGCGACATCGCGCGCCTCGCCGGCGAGGTCTCGGACGAGGCCATGCCCATCTGCAACGTGTTCGAGGCCGACGGCGCCAACGACATGTGCACGCTCAACCACCTGCACGAGCCGGCCGTGCTCAAGAACCTCGAGCTGCGCTTCGCCAAGAAGATGCCGTACACGTACACGGGCGCCATCTGCATCGCCGTGAACCCGTACCAGTGGCTGGACCTGTACGGCCGCGAGCTGTACCTGCAGTATCTGGAGCAGCCGCGTGACTCGCTGCCCCCGCACCCGTTCGCTCTCTCGGCCACGGCCTACTTGGACATGAAGAGGACGCAGGTGGACCAGAGCATCCTCGTGAGCGGCGAGTCCGGCGCCGGCAAGACGGAGACGGTCAAGATCATGATGAACCACCTGGCGTCCATCTCTGGAGGCGGCAACCACGGCACCAAGGTCATTGAACAAGTGCTCAAGTCCAACCCGCTGCTCGAGTCCTTTGGTAACGCCAAGACCAAGCGGAACGACAACTCGAGTCGGTTCGGAAAGTTCGCGCAGCTGCAGTTCGACAACCTCGGGTCGCTCGTCGGCTGTCTGTGCGAGACCTACCTGCTCGAGAAGAGCCGTGTTGTGGGCCAGACTGAGGGCGAACGCAACTACCACATTTTCTACCAGATCTTCTGCCTCTCGGAGGAGCGCAAGGCCGAACTCAAGCTGAGCGGCGACGTCACGAGCTACAAGTACGTGACGGAGGGCGCGGACGCTGAACTCACGGGTATTGATGACGTGCAGTGCCTGAAGGAGACGCAGGAGGCCCTGGATATCATCGGGATTTCCAAGGAGGAGCAGAACGGTATTTTTGAGATTGTGGCGGCGATTCTGAACTTGGGCGAGGTGGAATTCGAGGCCAACGGCAACGACAGCGAGAAGTCCCACGTGAGCAACGAGAGCATCGTGGATAATGTTGGCGCGCTGCTGCGCACTGAAAGTGCGGCTTTGCACTCGACGCTTCTGGAGCGTTCTATCACGGCCGGTTCCGAGTCGTACACGATCCCTCTAAACGCCGAGCAGGCCTCGGACCTGCGCGATGCTTTGGCGAAGGGTATGTACACGCAGCTGTTCGACTGGCTGGTACACCGTATCAACAAGGCTATTTGCTCCACGAACAACGTGAAGACGCACATTGGTCTGCTGGATATCTTCGGCTTCGAGAGCTTCGACCAGAACGGTTTCGAGCAGCTCTGCATTAACTACGCTAACGAGAAACTGCAGCAGAAGTTTAACAGCGATGTGTTCAAGGATGTGCAGCAGGAGTATGTTGATGAAGGCATCCCGCTTACGCTCGTGACCTTCGAGGACAACCAGCCGATTCTGGACTTGATCGAGGGTCGTATGGGTATTGTCAGCATGCTGAACGAGGAAGTGCTGCGCCCTCAGGCCACAGATAGCACGTTTGTGAGCAAGGTGCTGGACGCCTGCAGCAATCACCCCAGCATTGAAAAGAACAGAATTAACCCGCTGGAGTTCACTATCCACCACTACGCCGGCGATGTCACGTACAATGGCACGGGCTTTTTGGAGAAGAACAAGGACACTCTACCCACGGACATGGTGCAGCTGCTGTCGGGCAGCCAGAACGAGGTCATCTCGGGCATCTTCACGCCCACACAGAAGGGCAAGCGAAACAGCCGTGGCAAACACGGAAAGGAAAGCCGCCAAAAGGGTTTCTTGGTTGGTAACACCATTGCCGGTGCCTTCCGCAAGCAGCTTTCGGAGCTGATGGAGACCATCAACAAGACATCGTCGCAGTACGTGCGATGCATCAAGCCGAACGCAAACAAGAGCGCGGTGGAGTTCAACCGCCTCATGATTGTGGAGCAGCTTCGTTGTGCCGGTGTGATTGCCGCTATCCGAATCAGTCGTGCTGCCTTCCCTAACCGTTTGCCGCTCGTGGAGTTCCAACAGCGTTTCCAAATTATCTGTCCGTCTGCGTTGCGCGACGCGGAGCCTTCAGATATGGTCGCTGGTCTTCTGAAGGAGTTAATTCCCGACATGGCCACCACTATGCAGAACACGAAGTTTGCTGTTGGTACGACCAAGGTCTACTTTAGTTCGGGTCTGCTGCAGAGACTGGAGGACCGCCGTAACGTGATTCTTAAGGACCACGCCATTCTTATTCAGAAGACGATGCACGGTTACGTGCACCGCAAGCGCTTTGTGCGACAGCGCGCCGCTGTGGTCGAGATCCAGGCGATTACCCGCGGTGGTCTTCAGGCGAAGCGTTACCGAACGCTGCGCGCTGGTGTTATTAAGCTGCAGTCTCTGGAGCGTGGTCGAAAACAACGCTATCTGTTCGCACTGCTGGTTGAACGTGTGCGCAAGGAGCGTGAACGCGAACAAGAGCGCCTTCGCAAGATTGCTATGGAAGAAGAGCAGGAGCGTATGCGCCACAAAGAGATGGAGGAGCGCGAGCACAGCGACCCCCAGCCGGTAAGTTTCGATACACTTGTTGATGGATATGATTATGTTCCATTTACTAAGGAGATTGTTCTGTGATAGGAGCCTGTGGAAGAGGATTGGAGTGACGAGAGTGACAAGGAAGTGGAAGAGGAGGAGGAAGTGGGCGAGCGTGGCGGACCCGTGTCCCCGCGTACACTACGTGCCCTCACCGAAGCGGCTTCGAAGGTTGCAGAGGCAGAGTCTGCCGCTCGCGACGCCAAGTCTGCTGCTGAAGCTGCCTTGGAGCTTAATCGTGAACTTGTGTCTCAGAACGACCGCCTACGTTCGACCCTGTCGTCTAACGTCGCCGAGTACGCAGACGCTGAGCTTCTTCGTGAGAATGAGCGCCTCAAGCAGCAGGTGCTGCAGCTACAGACGAAACTTGTGCGTTCGCAGGAGGTCTCACTGATTTCCGCTAAGGTGGTGGATAGTCGGATCACCTACCGTGAAGGCCGTCAGTTTGTTGAGTACAAGCTGCAGATTGAGACCAACACGCGTGGCACGCTGTATGTGTGGCACCGTTACAGCACGTTCCGTAACCTGGCCGCTACGTTGCAGACGAAGAACGGATACAAGCGCAAGGAGATCCCGGAGTTGCCGAACAAGCAGCTCTTCGGTAACTTCTCCGAGAAGATCATTCAGGATCGTGTGGCTAAGCTGAACCAGTTCCTGGAGGCTGCGACCAACGCCGAGTACCTACAGTGGGGTATTCGCGTGGACCAGGACACGTGCGTGTACAAGCGCCGTGTGAAGAACGCCTCCCGAGAGAGCATCTCTCTCGCCAGCACGCACTCATCGTCACCGCGTTCATCATCACGATTGTCGATGAAGTCATTCAGCTTCCGTCGCGGCAGTACAGCTGGAAATTAGACTGCTAAAAAGGTGTAAGTGTATCGTGCAAAAGTGCGAATGGACTAAGAAGAGCGCAGCAATTGCACGAACGTCTGTACGTCGACACCTTGGAGACCGCGACCGATGGACGGCCCGACTAGCGAGTCAAGAAACGGAGTGCAGCTGTAAGTGTGAACGGCGTATGATACTCGTCGCACGCGGTGAAAGAATTCAGAAGGCTAAAGCGTTGAAGAGCAGCACGGCAAGCAAGGCACATTAGATGGAAGTTCTGCGTTAATGCTTTTATTTTCCATTCGCACCTGTGTTTGTGCTCTCCTTGCCCGGTGCATGACTTTGTTGCGAACTTGCACGCGAGCTCACATGCGTTTTGCTGAGGCCTGCGAGCGTCCAGAGATAAAACGCAGATCGCTGGAGACAAGGCCAAGCAATTCATCAACGCGACGCTGCCTTATCGTTAGCTACAGTACATTGAAGGCGGTGATGTGTTGACGTTGCACTCCGCCGCGCCACGAATACCTTTGCGACGCAACAGCGATGGTCAGAAAGGAAAGCCACACGAAATACTCGAAATACCAAGCGATTTGTTGGCGAGGCTTCCGTCGCCGTTTCAAATGCTATGTGGCTCCTCAACTCCCGGTTTTTCTGCCTGTGCGTGCTTCCCACACTCTTGACCGAGGTACATGTAGTCGAAAGCAGGGTGGTAATATCAACATTGTATTGATGTATTGAGGAGTTCATGGGATACTGTGCAACTGCAGAGTGATGGTCAGATAGTTGAAGTTCTCGTCAACTTCAACTTGTGGAGGTGCAATTGCCTAAACGTCTTACTTACCACCAAGTGGTTTCAGTCGAATGTTCTCACCCTTTACGTCGCTTGGGACCACTCAAATGGAGTTCAGTCGCGATTTTGCCGTGTCGAGCGCAAGCTGCGAGATGGCGACGCAAGCTGGAGACAGCAACAGCCCCGAGAACAAATTAGCTACGAATGATATGGTAAAGCAAGCAAGTGGTGGGCACATGGGAAGAAACAAACGCAGTGGACTGCGAAAACCTCCTCCGCCTCCACCTACGACAAAATCCCCTACGAGTTGCGTGCAACAAGTGGCTGATGCGGTGCTGGAGCTAAATCGAGAGCTGGTGGCCCAAAACATTTGGCTCAGAGAACAACTCTTGGCAGACCTGAACAAGGACACGAGCGAGAATAAGCAAAAAGACGCTGACGAGGAGCTGAGACTCGAAAATGAAAGGCTGAGGCAGCAGGTGCTGGAGCTGGAGGACAAACTGGAGAAGACGAAGGAAATCACTCTGCTCTCTGCTAGGGTCATCCAGAGTCGGATCACATATCGTGATAACCAACAGTTCGTCGAGTACAAACTGCAGCTTGAGACCGACACTCGAGGGACTCTGTTTGTGTGGCACCGGTACAGCACATTTAGGAAATTGGCGGAGACGCTACAAACCAAGCAGGGCCACCCGAGAAAGAGTATACCAGAGCTCCCAAGCAAGCAGATATTCGGTAACTTCTCGGAGAAGGTTATCCAAGAACGCGTTGTGAAACTGAATCAGTTCCTGGAAGCAGCAGCCAATTCCAATCACCTCCAGTGGGGAATTCGTGTCGACTCGGATACTTGTGTGTACAAACGGCGCAAAATAACACCTTCGTCTCTCAAAACGAAAGACTGGACGTTGCATTCCAGAAAGAACGATGTAGATGCGTATGCATTCGTCGTGTCGGCGAAGGTTGTCGACAGTCGTGTTCAAAAGCAAGTAGATATGTCGTTCATCGAGTACCAGCTTCGGATTAAGACGGATGGTCACAACACGATGCTTGTGTGGCACCGCTACAGCACTCTCTACAAGTGGGTGGAGACAAGACAGAGAGAAAATCCTTGCCACAAAATTCCACAACTTCCGAAGGAGGAGCCATTTGGTAGCTTCTCCGAGCACATTCAGTACCAAACTGGTAAGATTGACGCGTTTTTCAAGAAAGTTGTGGAGTTGGAACACCTTCAGTGGGTTGCTCGAGTCGACGGGGACACGTTTGTCTGCAAGCTCCGAGTGAATGATGTAGCATCGACATCCCAACGCGAGCAGAACTTGCAGTCTAGTAATCCTTTGGCATCAGTCTCCAAGCTCTTCCCTCTGAAATCAATCGTTCAGCGCCAGCGTAAACGCAGTGACTTGCTGCTTTATGAGCGCAAAATGGCCCAAGCGACCTGAGGACGTAGTGGGTACTTTGCAGAACTCGCTTGCCAAGGTGCCGGTGGAGTGCAAGAGCAAGAAGGCACTCGTTCCACAAACCCAATGTTCAACGTAATGCAGTTTCATTCTGTGAGTTATGCATCGTGGGGGATCACATGGATAGCTTCATCAGTCCTTCGTTGAAACACAGGCGATCGGCACATCTAACGTGCATTTACGCGGTACGAAGAATAATGTGAACACCGCTGTCAGTGTCCACGACGTCACTCAGCTCGCCAACCCTCAGCGCAAACCTGGCAGTCACAATCCAAACCACCAATTAGAATAGTCCCTTCCGTAGCAATAGCGTGCACTGCATACATACGTAGCGTCCTCGAAGGGCTTCTGCATCATGCCGCGTCCGAAGGGACCTAGGTCGCCGCCGCGAGTGCCGCTGCAGCCAGCAACAAGCAGCCAAGTTACTACCTGCAACATTCTCAACCGGGTACTTAATTCTCTAGCTCTGTTAACCTGTTGCAGTCGCTGTACTGCGTCGCCAGGTCCTCGAACTTGGCCTGGCCCGACACAATCTGGGCGCGCAGCTCTGTCATCAGGAAGCAGTGAGCCCCCGACCTCCTTCAGCCTCACACTCAACCGTCTACTCACCAAGCAGCTTGGTGATGGCCTCCTCCTTGGAGCGCGTGATGTTGTCGGACAGACGCGACGCTACAACAACAAACAGTCAGATCTGCAGCTCCTTTCGTCGTCGGCGTGAGACCCACACACGTACCGGGGCGACGCGAGCCGCTGTGCTTGATGAGCAGGTGAGACGCACGAATTTGCTCTATTTCATCGCAACGGAGTTAGATCCTATCGAAGCCCCCAAACCATCCAGCAGCACCGCACCGGCCATCGTATCGTAGCTCTTCAGATTGTGTTGCCACTTTGAAGAGGGGGATCCCGTACTTTATCGAATCATATTATGTGCCAACACATTATATTGATGTTTTCCACACCAATTTCGTTTGACACGCATTCCCAAGTAGCAATCCGAGCCGCACAACAGGGGACGTCGCCATGTGGACGCAGGACTTTGCGCGTGTGCTGCAGGGCGCTGGCAAAGTAGCAGAGCAGCTGGCGCGCTCGCAGGGCCCCGACGTGGCGGCCAAGGGTTCGCAGCTGTCCAAGCACGCGACGGAGCTGGCGCGACTCGTGCCCTACTTCCTCAATGGCGAGGTCTCAAACTCGTCGTCTGCAGTCGCTCCCGAGCCCGTGCACACGCAGGAGAAGGCGCCGGTGCTGAAGCAACAGACGCAGCAGCTCAAGGTCAAGACGGAGAGCGAGAAGATCCACGTGCCAGAGCCGCTCAAGGCCCCGGAGCCCGTGAAGAAGACGCCGGTGCTGGAGGAGGAGCCTCCGCGCCGAGTGTGGGAGGAGAAGCACGTGCCGTCGTCCCCGCTGTCCCGAATTTTGGGCTTCGGAGGCCTCGCGGCGAGACTTGCAGTGGGTACGGCGGCGGAGATCGTGCGCAGTGGAGGCAAGAACGGCACGTACAATGCGCTGGTGTCGGACGCCAATGCCGAGAAGCTGGCGGAGACGCTGTGTACTATGAGAGGCGCAGCGCTGAAGCTCGGACAGATGCTGAGTATCCAGGACGAGGCCATGATCCCGTCCAAGCTGTCGGTCGCGCTGGATCGCGTCCGTGAAAAGTACGCTGGATGGATGTGGAGATTGCAGGTGTCGGTGACTCACTGAGGAATTGTTGCTTGTTGTTTACTGTAGTGCTCATGTGATGCCGAAGGACCAGCTGCACCAGCAGCTCGAGAGCGAGCTCGGCGAAGACTGGCGCAGCAAGTTTCAGGAGTTTGACGACGTTCCTATTGCCGCCGCATCCATTGGGCAGGTATCCGATGTGGGTGTTTATTTCCTTTGGTGAACAGCTTGGTGAAATTTGTGGTTGTGCTTGGCGTGCGTTTGTTTAGGTGCACCGTGCTACCCTTTTGAACGGCGATCGTGTGGCGATCAAGATCCAGTACCCGGGTGTGGCTGAGTCCATTGGCAGTGACCTGCTCAACCTCAAGCGACTGGTGACGTACACCAACATCCTGCCGCGTGGTCTGTACATTGATGAGATCATTCGTGTAGGTAAGGAGGAGCTCACCGCCGAGTGCAACTACGTCCATGAGGCGGAGAACCAGGAGCGTTTTAAGGAGCTTATCGCGCAGCACGGCATGGGCGAAAAATACGTCGTGCCGCGTGTATACCGGGAGCTGAGTACGTCGCGTATTCTGACGACGCAGTTGATCTCCGGAGTCGCCGTTGACAAGGCTGTGCATCTCTCACAGGATGTGCGAAACAGCATCAGCCGCCGTATCCTCGAACTCACAATCCACGAGCTCTTCAACTGGCGCTTCATGCAGACGGACCCGAACTGGAGCAACTTTATGTATAACGCGTCAACCGACACGATCGGGCTTGTGGACTTTGGTGCTGCTCGCGAGTATCCAAAGTCGTTCGTGGATGACTACTTCAACGTTGTGTGGGCTGCGGCAAACGAGGACGAGAAGACGCTCGTCGACTCCTCGATCAAGATGCACTTCCTCACTGGCGACGAGTCTCCGGCGATGTTGCGTGCTCATATTGCTGCCGGCATGGTGGTTGGCGAACCCTTCCGATCGCACGAGCCTTTTGATTTCCAGAAGAGCAAGCTGACGACTCGGCTTGGCCAACACACAGAGGTGTTCATGCACGGCCGCCTGACACCTCCGCCGCAGGAAGTGTATTCCCTGCACCGCAAGCTTGCTGGCGCCTTCCTGATGTGCATCAAGCTGCGTGCTGTTGTTCCCTGTCGGGACGTGCTCGAAGAAGTGCAGCGTCAATTTTACTCTTAGCTGGTGTGGCTTTGATGGACTTTAGATGCCCTTCTCAACGAGAAATACCAGGTCGACAGGCCCCCAAAAGCGATGAGTGTGCTAAGATGCACATCAGAGCCGCTTTAATCAAAGAATCGACAAAGCTTTTAGACTGGAAGAATGCGCGGCGTCTGAAGTTATCTGTTGAGCATGCATGCGCTTTGGGATCTTTTCCAACTTTGAGAAAGGCAGCGCCCAAGGTAAGTATACAATCCATACTTGGACTAGCTTCTGACCTCTTCTTGTCTTCGTAGTCGTGCAGAATTTCTTTGGAGCTACTGCGGTCGCTACCAGGAGCTTCCATTCTTCAATTTGCCGACTTCGACGCAACTTCGCACAATGGCATTCCTCGCGCAAATCCAGGCCAGACACGCTCGGAAGCTCGAAGCTGAAGCGAGCATTCTTCGTTTGATCGGGGTAAGTGGTTGTCGTTGCTGTCTGTTCTAGCGTGCCATTTAACATGCTGCTGGCGTTGGTTTGTCGGGCAAGAAAGGGTGAATCCCTCGAACCAAGGCCATACCGAGAAAATTGGTCATCTGATGAAGCGGGACCGAATGTACATGTACTGGTACTTGACCAACTCAATAACGTGCTTGCATTTTCTAATGAGTTAGTGTGCTATACAGACGAATGAGTCCGAAGACGATGACGATGACGACGAAGATGCCGCCACAACTGCAGTAGATCGACAGTCTCCTGAAGAACTGTTCGAGCGCTTCCGTAAAATGCTTAAAGTTGGCGTTCCTCGAGTAAGTGTCGAGGCTGCAATGCGCAAGGACGGCATCAACCCGGCCGGGTTGGATGGACCGGTTCCGGAAGGAGCAGTGTACTTCGGTCAAACCGCAGAACAACTACCAACAGATATCGTTCCTGCCTCGAGGATTAGACGTCGCAAGTGGCATTGGACTCAAGTGCCTAAAGCTGACCGCGCCCCGCCTCCCCCAGGAGGATCGATTTGGATGGAAGTGAGCGAAGAAGGCGTATACGAGCGTATCTCGCGGGCATCGCAGGCTCGTCTTCAGGAACTCTTCGTGAAGGAGATTAGCGACACGTTGGAAAATACCGAGCGTGACTCGATCGCGTCGGTGGAGGTGGCGCTTTCGATCATCCGGCGATCGGACAAGACAGGCAACGTGCGCGTTCTGACAGGGCAAAAGGCTTTGAACCTCGAGATGGTACTCAAGCCCCTTAAGAAACCATTCGATGTCGTGGCATACGATTTGAACATCCTAACCGCTGTATACCTTTCCGACACGGACATCAAGACAATTGTGGCGATGTGGCCAAGCGTAGCTGAGGCACGTGCGCTCGACGAGTACTCGGGGGAGTTTGAATCTTTGGGAATGGTAAGCTTCGGTTTGGAGCGGGTTTTGTGCAGACTTGTCTTCTGAGTACGACCTCACTCGTCTTGTACTGCAAGTGTGAACAATTTTTGATGACGCTCCGTGCGGTGCCAAGAGCAAAGGAGAAGCTACAATGTCTCCTGCTGAAACTAGAGCTCCCTTCTCGCGTACACGAGTTGACGTACGTTTTGATCCCTTGTATACCCAAGCTGCGAACACGGTTCTTACAACTTTTGTGACCTCAATACAGACAAATGGTGATACTCGTGACTCGCGCGCTGAATCAGCTCTGTTCGAGTCACAAATACGGCCGCGTCATGCTGCTTATCCGTGACTTTGGGAATATTGTCAACAACGATGTCGGCACGAAGCCTAGTAAGAGATTTTCTCTCGAGTCGCTGATCAAGATGGCTCACACAAAAGCTTATGAGAATCCAAAGGTTACAACGGCCTTCGACGCGTTCATGGAACTCATCCGGGTAAGAATCCTAATCGCTTGTAAAATGGCCGAAGTGCGATATTTGTGAACAAAACTAACGCTAACTTTTGCTGAAATGCTGTGCAGACTGAAGAAAATGGAGAGCTCGTGGACTTTTACGAGGAGATCAGTTTGGTTCTTCAATGCAAGGGCGTGTCTGTGGACGCATTAACAGCAGAGTTTAACCAGCTCCGTGAGGGCTACTTCTTGGTGAAATCAGTCGCGCTTACAAGCTCGTTGAAGGACGCTGCCATCTCAGATCCACAAACAGAGCTCGCGCGAGGTGCCTTTTCTGGTTTTGCCGACGAAGTAGACGGAGAGCTGCGCGCCCTACAAAAGCTTTTCGATCGGCTGGAATCGGGTGTAAGTCTCCGAGCTGAGTGTGCTGCACCTTCTCCCCACCAGCTCGTACTAATGTTGCTTTTCACTGTGCTGTCAGCAAAAATTCTTCGAGTCGCGGTTTGAGGAGAACACGAACTCGTCGCTGGACGCTCATTTGAGAGCGATTGTCCAGTTCGTTCTGGAAGTGCGCTCTAGAACCCCAGTCTTGTCGGACGGTGCACCTTGACATTATTCGATGCTGCCCTTGACAAGAGCTGCACTTTCAACAGAATGCTTCCTCCATTTTGCCAGGAAAACGAGCGATATATTACGTGTGGTTGCTATAATAGTGATACAGGACGCCCTAGTGACGTCTATAAGTTAAGCTGACATGCTGCTGACGATGACTTCAGAGCCCGATCATGGTGGCGTTCTTGCAGATGAAGAGCATGAAGCGGTTTCGGCACTCTCGGAGCTGGTCCTGCATGTCGACGAGCGTGAAGTGGTTGTAGTGCACTCGGCAGAGGTACTGCATCATGGTGAGCATTTGCTGGCACATCTCGCGGATCTGCGGCACCGTGAGCGGCTGGGGCGACGTCATGAGCTCTCCGATCTGCTCCAGCGCGGCCGAGAAGCTGCGCACGGGCGCAGCGTCGCAGTTGAGGTCTCTGCAGAGATCGTTGGCTACAAAAAGCAGCAGCTCCAGCTCTTCGCGCAGCAGCGTGGCCTCCTCCAGGACCATCTCGTACTCGAGCTCAGTCCATGAGCAACGTGCGCGCTTCTCCCTGCAGTCGTCGCCCAAGACGACCTTGCGCTTGCGACTGACCGGGACCTGCGGGGCCAGGAGCTGCTGGGGCTGGTGCTTGTCTACGAGCAGCATGCTGGGCGCGTCGAACGTGACTGGTTGGAAAATGGTGGCGGCCGGCGAGCTGACTGCGCCTACGAGTTCAATTGTTGCAGCGGTCTGCACTCGACTGCGCACTTTTAGAAATGAGCTGCTTGAGTTTGTTGCCGGCAAGGGAGATGCTCCCATCAATTTTTGGGGCCGAATGGCGACTGTGGACGAAAAATGAAAAATTAATGTTTCGTTTCACTTGGTTTCAGTATAGGGGATACAGCTGAGCACGTTTGGTATGTTGCTGCATCGGCAACTTATGATAATTTGGAAGTAGTTAAAACAGATTGGCCAAGCGACTGGAAGTTGCGTTGGAGAGGAATATTCGCGCTCCTGATGGCTGGATGGCACATCGTATGGGCTTGATACGCTGTTGGGGTCGCTACCCAACCGCCGAGTTAGGTGGGTGGACACCAGCTGGAGCTGAAGTTTAGGCTAAAATAGACGTCATCATTCGCAGTTCAAAGCGTATCGCACCGGGAAACACTATCCGATTCTTTTTCTCAACCAATAACTTCTCTAAATATTCTGATTCGCGGCTACGAGCGACGTGTTTGCCACGCCTGGTGTGCAAGCGGGTCAACGGGGCGTGGAAAATACCCGAAGCCACCTTGGCCGAAACGCCCGACGGATGACACACAGCTTCGACGATACAATTTTCACGGCGCGACACATGGGTTGGCCGTTGCAGAAGCGTCTTCAGTCACGCTGGCCTCCTGACCGCTCCGGGCCATTCGTCCCAGCCGCTATCATTAGCGTCGGCATTGACCAAGCCCCACACCCACAAGGCTCCTTCTTGGTCGATCTATTCTAGCATGCTTTGATGGTTGTCAGGAAATTTTAAACCTGCTGCGACTGTTCCTAAAAACTAGAATCAGGACTCAGTGGTCCTGCTGCCCCGCTGGGACCACGAGGACGTTGAGATCCTGTCGAGACGTGTCAACCATGCGACGTGCCGGTGGAGCGGGCAGCCGGAGCGCCTCCATCCGTTCGGCACCACCGCATGGCTGCCGAATAAAGTCGTGTCCGGGAATTCGGTGCTGCAGGCAGGTCCACCCCCTGCACGCAAAACGCTACGTCCATGGAACGAGTGTAAGCGCGCGCGGCGATCGACTAACGGGTGGACGCCGGGGTGCATGTCCAGAGGATACGCTCGTAGAATTTTGTTGATTGAGACCGGCTCCCACTTCAGCAAGTCAGAACATGGCTACACTCGTGTGGTTGCCAAGGTTACTTACACCCAGCCGGCCTGTGGCCAGCGATGTAAGCAACAGCATCAAGAGTTGCTTTCATAGCGAGGCAAGACTTCCAAAACCAACAGTGGTTGGTTGCAAGGCGAGGCTCGGTTATAGAGCTCATGCAACACGACACTTGTCGTCTACGCGTACCCCACCGAAACGTGGTCAACTTGACCGCGGTTTGGACGGGGTGGATGCAACTCCGCTCTGCTCGTAACATTTTTTTTTAATCAATTTTGGTACGATAGCTAGGATTGCTATGAGTTGTGGATACCAGTAGTCGTCCTGTGCGTTCTCCATAATGCAGAAGGCAAAGGTAACATAGCTTCGCTGTGCGCAAGATCTGAAGTTGCGAGTGACGTGAATCTCCGAACCATAGTGACTGTTTTTCATTGTTGACAAGTGATTCGCATTGCCCTTTTTGGTGCTTCCTTGGAGGCTGCAAAACTGAACCTACCTATAATGGAACGCCTGACGGGTGTGGCCGCGAGCCTCGCGCAGCGCCCACAAATTGCACTGACGACACCTCGTCCAGAGGCAAATAACGAATCACTGTCCTACCCTGATGACACGCGTAACGTCCAATTAAGTGAATGCTGCGTGGGCAGGGCACGTTTCTCCTCTGTGCACGTTTCAGCTCAGGAGTACACTCAGGTGTGGTGAACTGAGCAGCTGCACCAGTCAGTGCAGGATGTCAGGTTGCCAAGGTCTATTCCAACAGAAGCTGCAAATTATCGGGGCCCTCCATCTGCTACTCTATCTGCGCGATTTCTTCTTGCCTTGATTGACCTTCCTGGTGACTAGCGGCCTACCCTGCATCAAGATATCCAGCGCCTTGCGGTTCAAGCACTCGCCTGTGGATGTGTCCAGCTGAAGTCGTCGGCCGCCCAACGCGAAGCTGTACGCGTCCTGGCCATCGTGACCAAGCAACTTCAAGTCTGCAACAGGCACAACCAACCCCCCTCAGCCTCACCTTATATAACTTACACCTGCAGCAACCACATACCTTTAGGTGAGACCTCCAGCACCTCCTTCACCCCGACGCCCAGAATCGACACCCGCACGAACTCCTCTACATCATCCAAACATCCAGTCAGCTGCAGCTCCACCCACCGCCTTCAAGTAACCAACTGCGACCTGGATCCCCCACTCTCCGGCACGACACAATGTCCGTCACCACCTTGTCGCACAGCCTCTTGGCGCCAAAGAACACGGTCACCGACGCGCTGCAAATGGCGCCACTCGTGGCCAGCACCTCCACCATGTTGGCGCTGGCGTCCGCCTGGTACACGAGACTCCCTGACAGCAGCAACGCACAGTACATTTGGAAGCGACTGCCGTGCCCCATCCAGCGCATCAGGTCCCCGCCGCAGTTCTGCACAATTGGCGTCTCATGAACCTTCGACTTGTCCACTGGAATCCTAGCCACCGTCACCAATTAGCCATGTAGCAATTAATTGCACATTAAATTGTGCACGTACTGGATCTTGGGCTTGGCAGCGAATCCCCGCGTCTGCACCGCCATCTCGAGGGGGGATGCAGCCAGCGAGCGGCTCAGCGCCGTAGTCGCCGCACGGCGAGACACCAGCATCATAGTGTGTGGCTGAGAAGAAAAATATTGCGTTCTTAATGGTATTTTACTAGCCAATCAAATACTGATAAATTTCAGAACGAAGCTTTTTCATATTTCGGTCCGACATGGCCGAATGGCGTGGGACCTCGTCGCTGTCGCCGCTGCGCGCCAAGTCCGCTCGCTTCTCGTGGCTGCTGCTGTTCTGGTGGACTCGAGTGACGCTCTGGCTGCAGCGCTGGCTCAAACTCTGGGTGCAGCGGCCGCTCATGCGCCTAGGAATCGGCGCCTCCGAGGATGTCCAAGAAGTCGAGAACGAGGCGGATGACGCGTCTCCAGCGCCCCACAGCAGCGCCCAGCAGCAGGAGACGGCGCTGCCCTGTGGATTGGCCAATAATGGCAACCTGTGCTTCGTGAACACCGTGCTGCAGTGTCTGGCGACCAGCCCGAGCTTCCTGGAGAGAGTGGACCGGGCGCTGCGCATGCGCGCGCAGCTGCACGTGACGCGGCAGCCGGACGACGCCCACGTGCAGAAGCTGCTGGTGGCCGAGACGCTCGTGGGTCTGTTGAGAGGCATTTCGCCCGCTGGAAATGAGGAGGAGGAGATGGAAATCGAGGCGGGGGGGGGGGTGAGACGCAGAGGCGCAGAGCAGAGAGAGGACAACCAGCAGAGGATGAGGAGGTTCAGGTCGGCGGTTAGTCGATGCACTTTCCTCGTGTCAAGTGCAGCCTCGAGACAGGAGCAGCAGGACGCTGAGGAGTTCTTGTCGTTTCTGCTGGAGCTGCTGCATGATCTGCTGCGGTGTCCTGCTGAGCCGGAGTACAGGAAGGAGGAAGAGCAACGGCAGTTCTTGCAGTTGGAGAAGGGAGTCGTGAACAAGCTGAGGAGCTATGACCCCAATGATCCGCGCTCGTACATGCACGCTGTGGGTACGTCGAGCTTGGGATTTCAGGCGTTTTTGATGTGACCTAACTGTGTGTTGGAGTGAAGCGAATCTTGGCGAGGTGCGGTGGAACCATTTCTTGAGGCAGAATGCCTCGGTGATCACGGATCTATTTTCCGGACAGACTGTGAGAGGTTCGCAATGCTGTAGCTGTGCGAATCTTACGTGTCTTCATGAAGAACAACGGTGCGTTGTTTTCTCCTAGCTTCGTCGTGACTTCCTGACGACTAATTGTACAAACTTCTCTGTTATCCCCGTGCAGAATCATATCGCTTACGATCTCCTCAGGGAAAGGTGGCCAATCCCTTGCGGAGTGCCTGGAGCACTTTCGGCATCCTGAACAGCTTACCGGGGAGAACCGCGTCTATTGCGATGGCTACTGCCAAGCCAAGACTACTCGCCTCACCCAAATTCTGCTCCAGCGTGTGCCTCCTGTGCTGGTACTTCGGTTGCAACGATTCAAGCACACGTCTCTCAGAGGACAGACAGAAAAAGTGGACACTGCGGTGAGCTTTCCGTGTGGAAGTGATGAATTTCTGGACCTTACCATGAATGCCTTCTTCCGGGACGACGAGAAGCGCGTCAAGTTTCAACTGGTCGCAGTGTGTGCTCATCTAGGGGGCTCAATAGACTCTGGGCATTATGTCGCCTATGTGCGGCACCATGCAGATCATGATTTACGGAGAGCTGAAGACACATCCGACAAATGGCTTCGAATCGACGATGATGTGGTCTCCGTTATTGATGAAACCACGCTTCGACGGGAGACGCTGACTTCAGCGTACCTGCTATTCTACTCGCTAGTTTCCAGGTGAGTAGGTTATCCCGTGGATGTAATAACCATTACTAGTACATATAGATGACATTGGACCACAGTGCCCAACAGTAATACTGTAGGTATGAAGGCCCTCGTGGCACCACCATGTCATTCTAGAAGATGCACGGCAGGTGATGTAGGCTGCATGCAGAGAACCGATTGAACGCTGCACAAAAGATCTGGTCTGAAAGCATACATTTGCGTGGAGCATGTCGAACGATTTCGCAGGAAGAAACAGATCCTATCAGGCAACAAACGTCTACGAAGCAGATGTGTAGAAGTGAAACTGGTGGTAGTAGTCCAGAACAGCAGTCGTTCCGAAGCGGAACAGCTTGCCCACGCCTGGCACGTAATCCAGCACATCCGCGGCCTGCAAATAATAAAAAGCACTAGTGTGAGCTGTTGGTGAGCCGATCGTCCGCAGCTAAGCCAATATCTACCTTTCCAGCCGCAGGTTTGGTGACGGTCGCGAACACTGGGTCGCGAAGTAAGTAGAGTAGAAGAGCCATCTACAGAAGTCACACAGCGTTGTAATATCGTCTTATAAGTCCTCCAGCGTCCTCCTGGTCGCATAGGCATCACATAACAAACCTTTCGCGCTGCGATTTCTTCTTTGGACTTGTCAAAAGCGGAAGACTTCTTCGGCGCCACTGGCTTCACAGCCGCAGCGGATAGCGCCAAACTACGTTGAAATCACAATCAGTAAGATGACTCGACAGCCTTTTTGATGAAACGAATTGGACTAGGACGTACCCAGAGATCTCCACAAGAAGAGACATGACAACGGGGGTCCACGAGGTCTCGGGGCGACGACGACGCAGCAATGCATACATCACAGGCCGCAAAATGTGGCAGACTTCTCCCGCCATGAGTAGATCCTCTCGTGTATCTTGGGCGACTTCAATCGTCGCGTCCTACATCATTCATGACCCAAACAACACCAAACACTTTTTAGCACCATTCCGGTCAGGGTTCATATCAGCTGGCTTCATGGCATACTTCAAACGTGATCTTATTGGGAGCTTCATCGACTTCCTTGTCCGTTGACGGCTCCGGCTCCGCTGCAGTAGCTACCAATACCAAAAAATCGTCAAAGTCAGCGCGGGTGAGAAAACAAGTAAAATGGTCTCCATGCGCTGTCAAGTTTCTCACCCTTCCCAAAGGTCTTTCCCGTGCGTGCACCCGGCTGCTTGGTCTTCTTGAACCGCGCAAACGGTGATGGCCGAGGCGCAGACTCCACGCCCTTGTACTGCAGAATCATAATGCAAAACTATCCTTTAGAACCTCACCAAACGTCTGGAAAGTTAATCAGCACACGGACCTTGCCACCACCCAGAAGCATGGCGCGACGTCGCTGAGCAAGAAGCACTAGGCGGAGCACTCCCTTGACAACTTCCACCCACACAATCAACCGCCATTTGCCTGCGTCTCCACCGACTTTGCGAGCAATAACTTCCGCCAGCACCTGCACGTGCGAGATCAGCGACAGCGGGACACGGACTAACCGTGTCAATCTGCAAAAACCGAGCACAAATTTACGTAACCATCAGCGCTTCACGTCTCAACAGCATCATCAGCACACTGCAACGCACTTTTGGCTGCTCGTGGGCGACTCCTTCTCGTCAGTTTCCTTCTTGTACAGCACGTGATCGTGGTACAGATGCAGCAGCCCCACCAACGAGTAGCCGAACTGCGTCGCCACTTCCGGCTCCATCACTCGCTTCTGCAGTAGCAACCGGTAAGAAATCAGCGATATCTTGCAAGATATCTGTCCATTTAGGACCACGTTGAAGCCACGTACCGGCACTAGCTGCGGCGCCAGGTACAGCGTCGTCTCCACATTGCGAGCCAGGCCTGTGTGGCGGCCCACCCACGACTCGTAGGCGCCGAGAAGAGACGCGGTCTTCGAGGCTGAGGCGGTGGCGTCTGAAAAGGGGGACACCTCGCGCGTGGAGGTGGTCGTGGTGCGCGTGACC
This sequence comes from Phytophthora foliorum, assembly GCA_024679135.1. Lineage (NCBI taxonomy): Eukaryota > Oomycota > Peronosporomycetes > Peronosporales > Peronosporaceae > Phytophthora > Phytophthora foliorum. The sequence continues at coordinate 18,063 of JAHWLE010000062.1, forward strand.
GTGGTGGTGGTCTTGGACTCGCTGTCCGTCGTCACGTCCGTGGGCTTGTTCTCGTCCGCCATGATTAAGAGTGATCTGCTGCCACCGGAAGCTACGGTACCGACTTGAAGCGATTGCTGTCGAGTAAACGAAGTGTATCGGATTGGGTAAAATGCCGGAATTCACAATATTTGTGTCATTCTTCCAAAATGTGCAAAAAACAACACAAAAGTTCTTGTAAGTAGTATGAACCTTTGCGTGACAGCGACAGTGGTGGCGGCGCGCGACCCCGAAGCATCCTACGCACTCATTGAAGACGCAGCTCATGTTACTTTTCTGCAGCAAGAGTGCCGGATCTACGGGTCGCCTGAGGGAACCGTCCCCGCTGCAGCATCAACGCCTCGACGTCTACGCCTGTCACTCGAAGAGTTGGCGGTAGGAGTCACAAAAGGATTTCTTCGCCTAGAAGCAACGGCATCGGGCCCCGGTTGCAGCGAATCTATTGTTAATGAAGGACAGACAATAGTACAAGAAATTACGCAAGAGTTGATGGGCGTCGAGCAATTTAGAGAGTCGAGGGATTCCGTCATGTGGAGACTTTGTAAGGCTTAGAGTCGAATTGCTATATGATAACTGAGCTGATCTCATTGTGGTTCTGTCGGTTGGCTACAGCGTCGCAACGTCATGCTCGGCTACGAGTCTTCCGGGATCTGTGGGAACGAGGCTACGTCGTGACGTTCGGCTCCAAGTTCGGTGCGGACTTCCTCATTTACAAAGGTTAGCTCGCCCTGAGGGGGAAGAGTATGCTGCCAGGATCGTTACTTAATGTGCCTGTGCTCTTTAGATGACCCCAAGCGTGCTCATGCGGTGGCGCTGATTGTGGTGAAAGGTTACAAGGAAGAGTTTGCTCGCGTGGATGTTGTCAGTTTCTGTCGTGTGGCGAAAATGGTGAAGAAGCATCTCATGTTCGCTTGTGTGCGGGGTAATTGTGATGGTGTCGGAGAGAGGGTCGATGAAGTAGCAGAAGCAGCCGCAGATAGCGTCGTGTACATTTCTTTATCTCATGCGCTGCTGGTGTCACGGCAAGAAAAAAGCGACGAATAATTGGCGAGGTTTAAACACTCGTTCTTCAGCTGTATTCTGCAACTTACAAGCTGTCACTGCCTTCAGGTGCGGTTGAAGAAGTCTTCATATTAACCTCGTTCTGCCGGATTTTTTGTGCGATTTTCACGAGGCACTCGGCGTCAGCGGGGATCTGCGTGTTTTGGCGTATGTCAAGCGCAACAACCGTGGTATTCTGCTGTAAACCCTGCAGCAGTAAGTCGCCGTCACTCTCACTCAACGCATTGCCGCTCAAGTCCACGGATCGAAGAGCCGTCAACGAGTCACCAAGAATCTCAGCCAGCACCTCAGCGCTTTCCCTGCCTAGCATGTTGCTGCTTAAATTTAAGTTAGTCAGAGAGGTGTGCTCCACGAGGCCTTCCAGAAGCATGCGCCCTCCGTCGTCAGTAAGGCGGTTCAGTCGGAGATCTAGTTCGACGAGACTAGTGTTGTATTTGAGTCCGCGACTGAGGTAGCGTCCGCCTTCCGCATGAATTTGGTTGTCGCAGAGTTTCAGGGTAGTTATCACGCTTTCGGGTCCAAGCAGCTTGGACAGCAACCTCGCGCCGTGATTCGTAAGCTTATTGTGCGAGAGATCGAGTGAAGTGATACTGGTGTTCTTCACGAGCCCAGTCATCAGCATTCGCAGCAGGTCGTCGTCTAAAAGGTTGCTGGGTAGCCACAGCGTCGTTAGCGTGTTCGACGCCTTGATGACGTGCGAAAGATTCGTCGCGTCGGAGATCTTCATGCCAAACAGCATGCGCTCGTACCTCATTCCGATCTGCTTGACGCCGTAGGTCACACGGAGCCTAGTCAAGTTGCGCAGCTGTGCGCAAATCTCGTTCAAGTCCAGATGCGACAGCAGTTGGTCGATCTCAAGGGTGAAGATGTACTCGCTGGAAGCCTTGACGACGGTCATCAAATGGTCATGATCGTCACTGGCCGGGTCAAAGTCCTCAAGGAGGTCCTGCAGGTATTTCTCGAGGAAGAGCTGCTTCCACGTGAGTCCATGGTCCGCAATCTGGGTGTTCTTCCACTGCGTTTGGCTCAGGCAGCAGCGCTTCCAATAGTTCTCGTCCGTCACGTTGGGCGCCGTCACGCACACGTCGAGGTCCAACGGCAGTCGCGCCATGACCTCCGGAAGGAACTGGCGGGGCACATTCTGCGCCTTGGGCTGTAGGCGGAAGCGGTCGGAGATGATCTTGAGGCACATGAGCAGCAACGACGGGACGGTCGTCGCCAACGTGGCATTCTTGGCATCGTTATCTGCTGCCTGGACGTTCTGGACAACCCGAGCGCGATACTTCTTCACCTGGTCCGATAAAGCACACACGTCTGTCGTTGCGCCGACGGTAGAAGCCGAAACCATGGCGTCGACGCTGCTTCCACGTTGATGCTGGAAGCGACTCTTCCCACCTAAAACTGGAAATAGTAGGCAGCTTATTAACTGAAAACCGAATAAGTTGCCGCAGTTGAAGTTTCCTTCAAAGATCATCACTCTGTGGTCAAGTTCAACCTGATCACAGAGTGATGGTCTTTGAGTTTCCCTTCGGATTCCGCATCCATTTCGCATTCCGAAGCGGCAGCAAGAAGAGCAAGGATGGAGAAGCTGCGTGCAGATGATGCGAGCGCCAAGGCGGCGTTCGTGGGGGATGAGATCGGCGAGCTGCGCAAGTACATCGGTGCGTTCCAACTCCTCTATCTAGCGCGTTCATCGCAACTGACGTGCCTGTTGCGGTGGTTTCCGTTCGCAGTGGAGATGATGCACGCGGAGATGGAGCTCATGGAGAACATCAAGCTGAACGAGCGCAACGTTGCGGCGGTGAATGCTCACGTCAAACACTTCAAGGCGAGTGGCAAGCACCTGGACTGAGTACAACCAAACCGTCTAATGCGCATGAACGCTACACACCGTAGGAGTTGATCGCCCAGGAACGTGCACGCTACAAGACGCTGAAGGCAGAGCTGGCGGGGGACACAAACGAACTCAAGAGCCTCGAAGAGAAGCAAACTGGTAGGGATGAAGATCTCTGTAACTAGTGGTGACGTGTGTCTGAGCCTTGGCTTCAATGAGTAGTGGCCGAGGAGAAGCATCGGCAATTTCGAGGTAATTGGTGCGCAAATTGGACGCGTCTGCATTTTGCTCGACTAATTGATGTTGTAGATGCTGTGTTGCAGCGTGAGAGTGAAGTGCAGGTGCTTCGTTCGAGATTTCAACAGCAGCGCGCTGCCATGCTCAGCTTGAGGCGCCTCGTTCTCGAAGCTACTACACATCTGGAGAAGCTGTCGTTGCTGAATAGCTCCGTGGAAAAAGAGACACTAAATGGTTTGCTAGTTGTGGGGCATTTCTTCATGGGCATTTCTGAAAGCGTTTCACCTCGGCTTGGTGTTATTTTGTGACAGCCAAAGCCGCCATAAACGAGTGCTCTGAGCCGATAGAACAGCGCGCTGCTCGCCAGAAGCTTCGTGCAAAAATCAGATACACTCAGCAGTTTATCGCACAGATGCAAGAAGAGGCGAAGCAACTCATTGAGAAGAGGACCAAGCTCGAAGCCGAAGTGTTGGAGTGCGAGCACGAGGCTCACAAGCTGCGCGACTCTATCAAGCTAAAGGAAAAGGAAAACGAGGTCATGTTTCATCGACTACGTGAAGATAGTCTCCGGGTCGTCAAAGAAAACGGTAACCCCTGATACTCTTTGATGCAATGGAATGAACTTGTTGTTGCTGAATCTGGGCATGGTCATCCCAGGAAAGTTTGAGAGTAAATTGAAGGCTAAGCGCAGAAAGTATCGACTCAAGACAAAGAACGAGATTAGCTCACTAAAGCGCAGGACTGCGTTCATCACTTCTGGTAAGCCTGGATAATGATTAGTTGTGTTCTACACGGAAACCCCAAAGCAGCTGATAATCTGTAACAAACGACCAGAACTCGAACGAGGCCAGATGACGAACGAAGACGCACTGTCTGCGATCGATTTCCTTGGTGTCAAGCGCGAGGAGCTAGAGCAGAGGTATGTACATGTATGAGGTTTTACCATGACTAGCTTGTAACTCTGTAGCACTCTGTGACAGGTTGAATACGCGCAATGAGCAACTAGTTTCTACCGAGGTTGGAATCTTTGAACGCGTTCGAGTAATTACCACTACTAACATTTGTGTATGGTGGCAGAGCGCCGTATCTGAGCTAGTGAATACAATCTCCAACTTGCGCCGTGGTGAACGAAAGTTTGACACGACACGTCTTGCAGAAGAGCTGGCTACGAAGCGTGATGATGCTCAAGCTGCTCAGAAAAGACTGGATGAGAAACAGGTATGGATTGAAGAACTTTATTAGCTACAAGAGTCGATCTAACCGCTTGAGTCTGTGTGCAGAATCTAATGAAGTTGTTAGAGGCAGACCATACTCAAGTAAGTATATCGCGTTCTCAGCTGATCTCAGAAAAGTAGCTAAGTATTCGTGCAGCTGAATGCAACTTTGGAAGACATCGGCACCAAGATCGTTGTAGCAAAGGATGCAGCCGAAGGGTTAGACCGTGAAATCGCTTCACTTGCAAAAGATATCGAGGAACAAGAGGAGCGAAACAAGAGCTTACGCGCGACCCTGAGCGATTCGAAAAAGAGGAATGAGAACGTTGAGGCTAAATACGGAGAGCACCAGCGCAAGAACAAGAGCATCATAAAGGCGCAAACAAAGCTTCGCCGCCAGAGGGATTTACTGCTCAAGGAAGAAGAAGAAACGACCTCGGAGCTTCGTGAAGCCGAAGCCTTGAGCAAGATCTTAGGTGAAGGCATCAAGGTCCGTACAAACTCAATCTTTCTACGGCGTTGCGCGTTTACCATCTAAGCCACTTTTGCATGTTTAGCACGGAACGAAATATGCTAAGGATACCTGCCAAGCCAATCCGCATGATGAGGATACGCAAACACGCATCGAGTTTCAGCTTCGTAGCCAGGAGCTCAGCTTGCAGCAGCAATGTGCTCAAGAAGAGTCCAAATTCCAAGCAGAAATCGCCGCCTGGGATGAAAAGGTAACGTATAACTTACGCGCTGTAAAAACGTGCCTGCTTGACCTCGATAATAATGTGGTGCCCAGATCAAAAGCGTGGAGCGGCAATTTCGAAACCTCTAGAAGACTACATGCGTTTTCATTCAGGTTTGGTCGCAATTCTCTGAATTCTTCGCGATGCATGCGCACGTTGTTGGTCTTGCAGTTTGGGCGCACAGAGATTGGGAAAGGGCAGCGCTTCAAATACGCAAGCTAGCTAACGATCGAGAACCAAGTTTTTCGAGCGCTCACTCGCAAATTTCTTCCGGACCCCGCAGTAACCCACTACAATCAAGCTAGTTGCATGAAGGTCTTTTACTACTGTTTCGCTTCGCTCCTGCTTGCGGTGTCGCTGGCAACGCACGTACCGGGGCATGTAACTCCATCGATGCACGCTAAGGGCGGTAAGCGTGCTTTGGCTGGACAAGGAGAGCTCGACGGAGGTGGTGACCTCGGAGGTGACGATGACACTGGGGATACTGGGGATACTGGTGACATTGGAGACGGAAATGACCTCGGAGGAGGTGCCGGCGGCATGGGCCGAGGTAAGTGATGTCAACTGGTCTGAAGGAAAAAGTTGTTGACGTATTTGCCGCACCATATTTACTGCAGCACTGCGAGGCCTCGATGGTGAATTGGCAAATGGTGAAGCTGATCTGAATGCGGACGACGAGGCCTATGTTGCCGGCGGGCGTGCCGTGAGTGGCGGCGTTGTTGTTACGCGACCGCGCCGTGGTCCATTTTACTGAAGCGCATGTCGCCTTCGGTGGGAGTTGGCTCCATCGCCACCTGCTTTTATTTTTGCTTGGATGCTGAAGCTTCTGTGAGTCGTGAGTAAACGAAGCCAAACAAATGAATGTAGCGCTTTTTCGCGCCCTAGGAATTCATATTTTTCACTTGCTGATTGCATTCCGACTCCAAAACCTGTACGCAATAAGTAGCACAGAAACCCTTAAACGAGGACGGTGGTGGGGAAGCTGGCGCCGCAAAAGGGTGTGCTGCAGCACACCCTTTTCTGATGTTCGAACGTAAATGTAAATCAGAGACAACGCAATAACGTTTGGGCACAACGTTTCCAACCTTTGCCTGGATTGTCTTCCCATTATTTCTCACGTTCTCGAAGCTTGAACGCATTTTCAACAAAGCGACGCAGTTCTACTCGATCTTGAGCACTTCGATCTCGAAAACGAGCTCCGAGTTGGGCTGAATCGTACACTCACAACGACACAGTTAAGGAAACCAGCGCGACCAACTAAAGCAATGGTACAGCACAAAATGCAAACAAAAAATGGTTGGAAAGGATATCCCCATGCCGGAAACCCGCCAGCTCCGTACGCGTAGTCGGGCGTGCACGTGAGCCGCGCCTTCTCGCCCAGCTTCATGCCCAAGACGCCTTCGTCCCAGCCCTTGATCACCTGGCCGAGCCCAACCTTGAACGTGAAGGGCGTCTGGCCCGGGTCCTTCGTGCTCCAGAACTTTTGTGACAGGTCGCGGTCCTTGCCGTAGCCCGTGCAGTGCACCGTCACGGAAGCGCCCTTGGCGGGTGTCGCGCCGTTGCCTTCCGTGAGAAGCTCCTTGGTCACGCCCATGCTGTCTGTTGTTGTGTATCTCCCCGGATCTGGAAAATGACCTCATACAAAGTTCAAGTCAACCCATTGGGCAACTCAATCGAAACCCAAGCTTGAAAAACGTGACTGGGTTGCAGTTTGGGGGTGCCCTCCACGCTTATGACGTTCAAAACCATGTCAAGCTCGCTTGAAGCGTGGCTCCGTCCACTCTACACCGTTATGCAAAAAGCGGGGGTGGATGGATTTTCAGGGCGGGCTCGTACTCGTCATCGTGCACTCTCCTGCGATTATGCCCCCGGCGTCTCGGTGGACATGAGGCGAGTGTCGAGCGGCGGTCGCGCTGAGCGGGGCGCACTTTGGGCAGATGCCGTCGCTATCTTCGTCGACACGACCGAGCACTGTTAATTTTCGCTCCTTCCTTTCCTCGGCTTTCAAGCTCTCGACGCGCCAAGCAGCCTTTTGTGCTAGTCGCTCGTTATTTTCACAGGCGCTTTCCCCTACGAGAGCTGAAGACCATCCGTCAGCCGTGCTGTCACACGCGGCGATCGCCCCTTTTCGCCTTGAGAAATGCCCCGGGGCTGACAGAGTGGCATCTGCCGAGGGATCCTCGAGCATCACCCGACTCCAAGCTATCATCGACTGCCGTCGTTCCCGTCATTACGCCATTTTCCCAAGCGGAGGCGAGAGCGAACGCTAGACTGTCACCAGTTGAAGCGCCCATCCGAGCCTTGATCTCACGCATTTTGCTAGTCGACTGACACGATGCACATGGAGTCTGTCACCAAGTACTCATACGCCAGTGAGAAGCCAGCCACCGACGCGAGATCGGTCGCCAGTGCTTCGCCCACCTCTACGGCGACCACTCCGCCTGCTGAGAAGCCCCATAAGTGCTCGCAGCGAGGCTGCGACCGACAGTTCAATCGCAAATACACGCTCGTGGAGCACATGAAGACCCACACGGGCGAGAAGCCGCACGTGTGCCCCGTGCGGTCCTGCAGCAAGCGCTTCAGCACCTCGGGGAACCTGTCCAGACACAAGCGCCTGCACGGCGTCATCAAGCCGCTCGAGTGCCCCGTCGAGGGCTGCTACTGCGCGTTCCCGAGCGACAACAAGCTCGACAAGCACATGCAGTTCCACCTCGGCAGCCCCGTGCGCGTGTGCACCATCGGCAACTGCGGCAAGACCTTCAGCACCACGGGCAACCTGAACCGCCATGCCAAGCACCACCACCCGAACCAGACGCTGCGTCCGCTTCCGCCACCGCAGCCCAACGCCCCGCTCCTGATCCAGCCACCGCTGATGGCTCCACAGCAGCTTCACGTTCAGATCCCTCCTCAGCAACAGGTGCAGTACCCGGTGGACATGGGGTACCAGTTCCCGAGTCCGCGCGTCGGCAACCACCCCATGAAACGGGTCATGGACGTGGTACCTCCAATCTTCGCTCCTGGTGTTGCTCAGCAGTACTACGGCAGCAACCGGTGGAGCGGCGACTTCTCTCGTCCTAACCCGGCACAGGTGATGCCAACTCAACTGCCGTCTCCAATCGGAGTGACGCCCCGAGGCACCCGGAACCCAGGCATCGCCGATGTCCTGTCATCCATTTTTGACGAAATGGAGGCCGCCTCCACGGACCCGGAGAAGCCGCTGCCAGCGCCACCACTGCAGCTGCAACCACAAAACCTACTGGACGACATGGTGGACTTCCACGTTGCGCACATCGAGCTATAAGTGTCGAGGACACATAGTTGTCAATCTAATAAATTAATGTGTTCTCATCGACATTAGCGTCGCCCTGAAAAAGAAATGTAAGTATTTTGCGCGGACCCGGATTGTTTCGGTAGTACACGTATGGCCGGGTGCATTTTGGAGCGCAGCGGTCAGTGCCACGGCACGGAATGAAAGCGCGAGCGGTGAAACGTGCGATGACAAACATTGATCTGCAGTACGTTGACAGTCCTTTGATTTTAACTTATACTTTGTACATCCAGGACGCAGGACACACTCGCTATCAATACTTATGACATGTGAGCGACATGGAAGTTGATCATGTCGTCGAGGATGCTGACCTGGCCGTGGCTCTCACTGTCCTCGGGCTGATCATCGGCATGACCAGGTTGAGCCACAGTCTCGTCGAAGATCTCGGTGAGCACGTCGACCATCGCGTCCGAGTGCCAGGTCGTCGGAGCCTTAGGAGGAGGCATCCGGAAGCTCGCACACTGCTCCGAGGTGAATAGGGGCAGACTGGACACGTCGACGGCGGGCGGCTGGGCGACCTCCATGCTGCTCTCGAGTAGGAGTGCCGTGTAGGAGGACGTCGATTGCTGCTCAGCGCTGGTGGGGCTCGCTGCACTGTATTCGGACGGAGACGACGAGCTCGTGGAGACTTCGTCCGAGTGCTGGTGTTTGATGTGGCGGTTCAGGTTCCCTGTGGTGCTGAAGGTCTTGCCGCAGTGGTTGATGGTGCACACCTGGACGGCACTGCCAAGGTGGAACTTCATGTGTTTCTCGAGCTTGTTGATGCTCGGGAAGGAGCTCAGACACCCCTCAACGGGACACTCGAGCGGCTCAATGTATCCGTGCAGGCGCTTGTGTCTCGACAAGTTCCCGGACGTACTGAAGCGTTTGGCGCACGTCCGGACGGGGCACACGTGGGGTTTCTCGCCCGTGTGGGTCTTCATGTGCTCGATCAGCGTGTACTTGCGGTTGAAGTGGCGGTCGCAGCCGGGCTCCGTGCAGCGGTGCACAGTGGGCGCCAGCGGCTTGGCCCGAGTCGAGTCGGCTGCAACGGAGCTCTCGGTCTGAGGCAGCGGTGCCGACGCCAGGCGTTTGAGCGCGACGGTGTGTTGGAAAGTGTCGTCACGCGGAGCGGAGACTTGCATGCTTGAGCCAGGGGGTCTATGTCGAGAACGACAAATGGCGAAATGCCGACGACTGATGCGGGGAGGACGAGGTGGTGGAACGACGAACAGCGAGGCAACGCGACGACGCTGGTGCAGGTCTCGAGTGGGATCGGCAAAAGGACGGCGGGCCTCGTGACACCAGTCGCGGCCAGCTGGTCCTGAGATATTGCTGTACAAGTCGGCAAGACGTGTGACATCGGCGCCTCCAGCGAAAATGCGCACTAGAGATTCTCTAGTCGCATTTAGTAGAGAAAGCCGCGCGGCTACAAGCTCTGCAGGTCGCATCGATGGACGGTCGTCGCGCGCGATACGGAGCCGACGACAGCGATGACCTACTGTCCACCGTCCTGAGATGCGGACGGCAGAATCAAGCGCTGGTGCCGGCAAGTGGCAAGTACATGTACACTGCACGTCCTGCTGCTGCGCGCAGCCAGCTGCTGCTTGTCGCCATTGCAGGGGCATCAACGCCGCGTTTTACGATTATGCCCTCGTCGTGTCCACTTCTCGGGCGCTACACACGCCCATCCGGTCGAAAGGTGTACACAAGCCCGTCTCCCAGCATATGATTGAGGCGGGCCTCGAGTCGGGTAGAGGAAGGCCGCATTTATCGGCGGCCCGGACGCGAACGGCAAGACGCAGGCCGGGTAGCGCAGCGTTTCGCAGCTGACGTGCGTCGGCACCTCGCTGGCGTGGCCACAGTGTGGCTCTGTCAGGGCAGTCGCTGCGCATGTCAAACCGATAGAGAGTCACGACTAGGGCGATACGTCACGCTAGATACCTGCACCTTCCAACGGGCGGTGGTGGGTGGACCGAGCCCAATCTCTCGGGGAGGCAGGCGGCTATCACGACGATGGGAGCGAAGACGTTGTGGTGACCACAACGTCTTGTGTGGTTTGCTCGATCTCCGCGATAGGGCTCGGCGCAGTCCGCCCTCTACCGACGCGCGCGAGTCCGACGTCCAAGCATCCGATGAGTCCTATCTTCACGCTGTCCGAAAGCTGAGAGAGTCGGCACGGCACAGTACAGGAACCGGTACCACTCCGCGCCTGTGTCATACGGGCAAGAGTTGAAGCAATCGAGCGAGCCCACCTCGTTGACACTCGCGGTGACCAGCGTCGCGAGCGACGATGTAAAGCTGTCCGGTCAGCATGGCCACCATGTTCTGTCGTTCGCAGCGAAAGCCTACGCGGAGAACCGCGAGGCAACAACGGCGCCAGCCATCGCGAGGGGGGGATCGCCGCTGACTTGAGGTTTTTCGGCGCAGTGTGGGGTCAAGTTTACCGTCGACCGAGATTTCGAGCAAATCGAAGCGCCATAATCACGCCACGCACTTTACTAATTGCAGCCTTCCACCTGGAGCACCAAGCAGCCCGAGCCTGCTGTTCGTTATCACACATCAGCGATGGTGGACACTTCTGCGTCAGCCGCTGCCGGGTCCGAGGAGCTGCTGCTGTTCCACCGCTGCCCCGAGCCCAGCTGCCGCCGCCAGTTCAGCCGCAAGTACTCGCTGAGCGAGCACATGAAGACGCACACGGGCGAGCGGCCGCACGTGTGCCCTGTCAGGACCTGCGCCAAGCGCTTCACCACGTCGGGCAACCTGGCGCGGCATAAGCGTCTGCACGGGTACATCGAGCCCATCAAGTGCCCCGTGCAGGACTGCATCTGCACGTTCCAGAGCGACGGCAAGCTCGAAAAGCACATGAAGTTCCACTACGGCGGGCCTGTTCATCTTTGCGAGGTGCCCGGATGCGGCAAAACATTTAGCACCACGGGCAACCTCAATCGCCACATGAAGAACCACCACCTCGACGAATCAACGAGCATCAGCGCGCTGTTGCTGGCGCCCGACAATCGGAGCCCCACGACGACCGATGCGTGGCGCCCGCAATTTGCGGCGCCACAGTCGCGGCTGAAGCGCGCGTGGTCAACTGGAACGAACCCGCTGCCTGCAGAAACGTCGACGAAAATGAACAGGAAAAGCGGCGAACTGCTGGGGGCGCTGGACGAAACGCTAGACAACCTCTCCGCGCTGTTGATCGAGACGGGGCTCGACGGTTCCTGCAGCGACCGGAAGAGCAACCTCGTGGACGACATCATCCGCTTCCATGTGCAGGAACTTGGCTTCGCAGATGAATCGCAGAACTAAATACCTAATTTGCCTAAGATTGATCGTCTTCGACATCGGTTCCAAAGTTACAGTATTAACGCTAACAACTGCATCAGGCAGAGCTGGTGTCCCTGCGATGCGACTACGGCGCTAGATTTCTCCATCTTATTGGCATGGTCTCCGCTCGATCCGACCTTTGCTGTCAACGTAGCAGCAAAGCCCCAGGTGGATCTTCGTCTTTAGATCTCAGGGGTGCGTCTTTTTCGCTGCGCGTTGGCGTGGGCGGACCACGGACAATCCACGGGCGAAAGTACATAGCGAGCGCGTGGTGCGACTCGGTTTTCTTATCGCTGTGATCAGGCGAAGTAACGGCAACTCGCCATCAAGCTGCCAGTGGCAAAAGTGGACAGGAGACTGGCCTGGCTTGGCTCCGCAGTACGACGATATCTCAGGCTATGCGAGTTGCTATAGATAGCTTGTGGCCGTTCCTCTACGAACAGCAGAGCGGCGTGAGCGCTGTCACACGCCATTCGGCTAGCTGACCCCAGACGTCAGTGGTGCTCCGACTCGATTGGGGTAACGGCTAGGGAGTCGGAGTTGTCTTGGTTTCACTATACTCAGACAGAAAAAGGCGCCCTTCCTTTCGATGGACGATCGGCTCGGCTTTGGGACACGGTCCGCCCGTCAGAGGATCGGCGCGCCTCCGCTCAGCTCACTTTCCAATTTGCCTCTTCACCCGCAAGCCTCTCAACATGAACATGATGAGCTCTTTCGCCACCTTCGAGCCTCAGGTCAGCATGGTTGGCCTTGAGCGCCAGCTCAGCGACTCGAGCAGCTCAAGCTCGAGCTCGAGCAACGTCTACCACTGCACGCATGTGGGATGCCACCGCGAGTTCAACCGCAAGTACACGCTCGCCGAGCACACCAAGACCCACACGGGCGAGCGCCCCCACTTGTGCCCGGTCCCCACGTGCGGCAAACGCTTCAGCACTTCCGGAAATCTTTCGCGCCACAAGCGTCTCCACGGCTACATCGAGCCGCTCAAGTGCCCCGTGGAAGGCTGCATCTGCACGTTCCCGAGCAACAACAAGCTGGAGAAGCACATGAAGTTCCACTACGGCAACGACGTCAAGGTGTGTCTCGTGCCTGGCTGTGGCAAAACCTTTAGCACGACGGGCAACCTCAACCGTCACCTGAAGAACCACCACCACAGCAGCGCTGGCTGCATGAGTCCGACGCCTTCTAAGGTGTCCGGCGCTGGCAGCCCGACTGCCGCCGAGCAATGGATCCCCACCACTCCGCTCAACGACTTCAACCTGTGGTCCGAGGCGCTCAGCGCCGAAATGGACGTCATAGAGACTGCTTCGAACCAGGACCTGCTTGAAGTGCTCGGGTCTTTCCTCGACGAGGACGTGCAGTTCTAAGGAATTGTCTAGTTTTGACGCCGCGAAGAAATCGGCACCATATTTTATTGAGAAACACGAATGTAAGTTAGCAAGCATCCATCCATCCATTGCCTTCAATGCCTTCTACGACGTGCACAAGCCCCGCCTTCCTCCGCATAGATCGCTCGCTTGGCTTTGCATGAAGGGAGCATCATATTACCTCTGCTGATTATTCCTCGTCAAGCCTGACAAGTTCAATCCGCCCAGCTTTGCATCGCACGCGATAGGCGTAGCCAGGCCTGATGGCACCCATGCATTTGCTTCATGCGATGACTCCAAGCAGACCTGCTTGGTTATGCTCGCAGACACTGGCGTGACGAGGTGGACATGAACGCGGACACTTGCGTGGCCAGCTGGTTCGCGGTGTTTGTGGCAAGATCGGCGGCGTCGTGACTCACGTGACCGCTCCGCCACGCACGCGAACGTCCATGCCTGGGCACTGGTCTCGCAACACTCAGCAGACTGCACCTCGGTGTCACACACGTACGGCGTCATCGCGCACGCCGATCAAATCCGAGAGCTTGTCCGTGTCCACGACAAAGTCCCGCGACGAGGCCCTTCTCAGTCTCAGCACCGGGATAAGCTCGATGATGCTCGTCTAACCTCGAACGCCAAAGAGATGCTCATTCTACAATTGGTTGCTCAGCTGGCAAAGCATACAAGAAACCAAGTCGCATTGCTCACCACTTCGACGAGCCGATAATGTCTACTGAGTTGATCGCCAAGGCGTGCGGCTTCAAGCGGCAATTGTCCGAGGTCTCAGCGGTGCACGCGTGTCCCGCACCAGGCTGTAAGCGGCAATTCACGCGTAAGTATACGCTCGTGGAACACGCCAAAACCCACACGGGCGAGCGTCCCCATGCCTGTCCTGTGCGCACGTGCGGTAAGCGGTTTAGTACGTCTGGCAACCTGTCCCGTCACAAGCGTCTTCACGGCTACATCGAGCCGCTCCCGTGCCCGGTTCAAGGCTGCATCTGCACGTTTCCGAGCAACAACAAACTGGAGAAGCACATGAAGTTCCACTACGGTACTGCGTACAAGATCTGCGTGGTGCCCGGGTGTGGCAAGACCTTCAGCACAACGGGAAACTTAAACCGTCATTTGAAGAACCAGCACGAGACTTCGGCGACAACGGATCTGTTGTCGTCCAACCACGGAGCGAACAGCCCCACGAGCGCGGAGCAGTGGTCTTCGTTCCCAACAACTGCCGCCAACCGTGAAGATGTTCCCTCATGGGCGTCGTCATCGTCCATAGGACTGTTTGAAGACGTTTGGAATCCGGTACTGCTGGACACCTTGGCCAACATGTTCGATGAGCAGACCAACTTCTCGTGTTAGGAACAAGGTCAGAACTCTTTAACTTAAAAACTTGTCAGACCCACGTGCGCTTCCTTGTGCAACTCGTAGTAGTGCCCCTCGCGAAAGTCGGTTGGGGACACGTGCCCATGTGTTAGCGCTTCAACCTTTCGGTGAAATTCATTGAGAGCGGGCGAACAGAAGGAGAGAGGTTGGTGGTGCAGCTATCAGTTGTCGGCGGTGAGCGCCTCCGCGCCTGGCAATCCAGTCAATCATGCAAACCTCGCACCAGACATGGAGACCATGGACACGAGCGCACTGCGCAACGAGGTAGGGTGGATACTTGCCTCTCTCAAACGAGCTCAACTGCCACCATCAGATGGAGAGGCGCGTCTTGCAAGCGTGGCTGCGACGCCGTATGCTGTCACTTTGGTGATGGCCAGCATTCATCCGGTGGCGATTGACTAAGCGAAGTTGTTTTATAAACACGAATACACATGGGGGAGCGCCTACAACAATCCATGCCCACCTGGTTGCGGCATTACTTTATCAAAACAGCAGCTCCATGAGTGGTGATATTGTGCTCCTCAGGCTGAGGCTCAGCGTCTCACCCTTCCCCATGCATCGTCAAGCAGATCATGGAGAAGGTGTCGCAGGACTCTTGCCGATTGTTTCTGGTAAGCTTAGTGTGGAAGGCACTGCAACCGGGGTCACATGAAGCAGTTTTTTGGGCTGACACCTTCACCGGCCGGTTAGTGGAAAATCCAAGAGAGCAGTTCAGATTGTAACCCAGCCAAGAATTATGCTGCTGCAACTGAGAGGCTGGAGTGTTTCGCCAGTCCAATTGGATTCGTCACGATTGTCGTTTGCAATATCTCGAGTGTGGCTTCCACATGCTCTTAGTCCTCCGAACACTCTCCCTCGAAGGTGAAACACATGTCACCGAGGTGGTGCTGTATCTGATAGAGACGGATGCACACGGTCTACATGTACACTGCGCAGTGACTCATTCTACAATTCACAGGTTGCGACTCAAACCACCATGAACAGCATGAACTTCCAACCTCCCCACTACAACACGAACCCAGCGTTCTGCAGCTTCCCGGTGCAACCCATGCTGATGCCGTGTCAGGGCTTCTTATCATCAGGCTTCCTGACATCACCAGCCTTCTCATTGCAGCACAGCCAAAACACTAAGCCGCTGGCACGAAAACGAACCCACATCTGCCCTGTCCGCTCGTGCGGCAAGCACTTCACGACATCGGGCAACCTGTCCCGCCACAAGAGATTACACGGCACGATTGACCCGCTGGACTGCCCCATCGACGGATGTATTTGCGTGTTCCCAAGTATCAACAAGCTAGAGCGACATCTCAAGTTCCACTACGGCGGGGACGTGAAAGTTTGTCATGTCGAAGCATGCGGCCGCACGTTCAGCACAACCGGTAATTTGAACCGCCACCTCAAGAAGCACCACGGAGGAGTGAGCACCTCCAGTGCAGTCTCCGTCATGACAACCCCCACTCAAATGAGCGACAACAAAGTCAGTGCCCAGAGATGGAACCCCTGCGCCAGCTCCAACAGCGAGTCCGGCAGTGAGTCCGAGGAATCCATTGAGTCATGGTGGTCATCTCCTTCCCCACTCGAAACTAGTGCAGCTTCGCTTGACTGTGTGTGGAACGAGGACCTCCTAGATACCTTAGCAGCCATTCTGGACAACACTGTCGTCATCAAGCAGAAGCCGCAGGCGCAGGTAGGTCGATGCTAATACATGTACTGTCATTTTTATTTTCAGTGAATGAAAATCCAATGCATCGAGATTGGAATTTTGAGACCGGATATCAATGACAGCCCGCGCGCTTCAGTCCGTTGCCGAGCTCTTGTGAACCACCACATTTGATGCAACAAACATTGCTAGTGTTGGAGAACATCCGGCGGATGCCCCGCGGATTTACTTGGAAGGCGTACACATGCAGTGTCTGTTCACAGCACCTTGGTGATCCGTCACATTCGGCTTGTTGAAGATCTCCAAGATGAGTACATTTGAAGTCGAATTTACTGCGTGTAGTGGACGGCGGCAGCCGCGTGAGCAGCACCGCCGATGAGTCTTATAGCATCGACCAGGTTGCGGGAATCATGCCCACCGAGTTAATGGCTCTGCGGGGCTGTCAAACGTCCATGTAGGAGCGTGGCGTGGCGCGCGGCAGTTCGACGCGCGAATATGAAAAACTGCTGTCGGTAGGTATCCACGCGTGTACAACATTTGTATCTTGCCGACCAGACCGACGGCAAGGAATACGCGCTGGCCCGAGGTGGCCAACGCGCCTAGTCCTACTCGACAGACCAATGCACCGGTGCCGATCTCGGCCCGGAAGCCATCACGTGCGTCCAGAACGGGTCAGCCCCGTCGAGGATCAGCCTGGCAGCCCGACCGCAGTTGAAGGCGCTGCCCGTGAGTGCTCGTAACCAATTCAGCGCCCACATTAATGCCGCTATCACCAAGGTGGGACCGCCGCCGCGATCGACGGCGCCGAACGCGGTTTGAGTATGCTCACCTCTGCGCTGACGCAGCCAGGTGGCGGAGCTTTCGATGATAGTGGCATGGAAACAAAGATCTCAGGTCACGTGATGGCTCCAGCCGAGTCGAGTCACACGGTGAGCGCGGCCGCTTCACTTGACCCGCAGAGACCGGGCCACACGTCATTATCGCTTTAGCCCGGCATCGCATTGACAGTCATGGTAGTGCAGAACAACGAGAACTGCAGCGACAACCAGCAGCAGCAAAAGGTGTTGTCACCCTCACACGCTGTCAAGGTGACCGCCGCTGGTGTGAAGCGCCCACACCCGCCGGCCATCCACGCGTGCCCACACCCGGGCTGCACGCGCCGCTTCAACCGCAAATACACGCTCGCCGAGCACATCAAGACCCACACGGGTGAGCGCCCGCATGTCTGCCCCGTGCGCACGTGCGGTAAACGCTTTAGTACGTCTGGCAACCTGTCCCGTCACAAGCGTCTCCACGGCTACATCGAGCCACTCCCATGCCCGGTTCAAGGATGTATCTGCACGTTCCCGAGCCAAAACAAGCTGGAGAAGCACATGAAATTCCACTACGGCGGCGCAGTCAAGGTGTGTCTCGTGCCCGGCTGCGGCAAGACCTTCAGCACGACGGGCAACCTCAACCGCCACCTCAAGCACCAGCACCCGGATCTCCCCGCGGAGGTTCAGGTGGAGACTACGACGATGCCTCAGATGGTCGTCACCGCGCCCCAGGTGATGCCGCCGCAGTTCCTTCACTGCAGTCCCACGAGCACGGAACAGTGGCCCGTGCTGGACTCGACGGTCTTCAAGTCTCGCATGACCACGTGCTGGCCGCAACAGATCACGGTCCAACAGCAGCAGTCTATGCTGCCGCCGTGCGGGCAGCAGATGCCGCAGGGCATCTATTCGCCCACCCGCTCCTGCTCGGAGCTGTTCGAGGACGTGTGGAACTCGGAGATGCTGGACACACTCGTGAACGTGCTGCACGACCCCACTGTGCGTTGTTAAAGGAGGGAGCGCAAAGGCTTCGGTATTTAGGAGGGTCTGCCGCCCACGAAGGTGCTTCGTCGTAAGTGTAATATACTCGTTGACGTTTATAAGCCAAAGTGTCAATGTACGAAGGTGTCCAATGTATTGCAACTATTGTTGCATCTCTTGAGCGCGCACTAGTGAAATGCGAGGTTTAGTCAATGTCATTTGCTCGGTCATGGTTTTGCGAGAATCCATTGCACAAAGCGACGATGCGAATGGCTGCGCTGCTCAGAGCAGTGCTCTGCCTGCTTGCCACGAGCAGTGCGAGGCATGCCTCGCATTCCGGCGAGCTCCTTCACGAACAGCAACAACACACCGAAAATAGTATGGGTTTTACTATGCTAACATCTCATGTGCTCCTCACGCTACAGTGGTACTCGTGGATCAAGGCTCGTCTGTCATTCGGACAGCTTGTTGTCCAGACGATTGCGGCAAACGGCTGCAAGTTCTACACCGGAGTTCTACGTCAGAGATGCCTTGGCCAAGCCCTTCTGTAGACGCCTATGTAGCAAGCTCGTAGACGGCAATCATGGCGCTCCTCGATCCATCGAGCTTTTTTGCGCGCGTTGAGCAAAATTGAGCAGCATCAACAACATTGGGTGGGACTTTACGGTACACCCCGTTCACATAGCTCACGCAAAAGTGGACACGATGGGGCATCAACTTCCAAAAATGCTTACTCCCTCAAAATGGTGTCCTCCACACAAAGGCAACTTCTTTACCGTACATGGGGACATGGTGCCACCATTGGTAGCCCACATACGCATTTGACGCATTCATTGGCGTGCGGACCTCTTCACCGATACGTCTCCGAGTAGAGCAATGTGGAAAATGGAAGGCGGGATTTTTCGAGGTTTGTTTGCCACCTCCTTGACGTTGGTGCCGTCTGCTGTACATCATGATGCCACTTTTGTCTACACGAACGCCACGAACCGCGAGACAAGCTGTATCGGCGGCGACAGAGTAATTCTCCGCATACTAGAACGGCAGGACGACGGAGTTTCCTCCAGCCCGTGTTGCACATGCAGCGGCAGCAATTCCTGCCCCTGCGCTGGAGTACCAGAGCTCTAGGACTCCAACGTACAGTGTACTACATGTAGTATTGCCGTGCGCTGTAGGCATGGCACCACCATTATTAAGTGTTGTCAAAATGATGGCATTAAGTTACAATATTTTTACTAGTCGTTTGCGCTCAGTCGAGCAGCATCTGTGACAGAATGTCTAGCATCTCCGGAGTCCACGGAGTAGTGCACGCGGTCTCAAACGGGGCGGGGAGCTCAATTTCGATCGACTCCGAGGCTAGCTCCCAGGCGTTGCCTGTCCACTCTTGGTCAATTCCGGTGGGGCTCTCGCG
The DNA here is from genome assembly GCA_024679135.1 of Phytophthora foliorum. Taxonomy (NCBI): domain Eukaryota; phylum Oomycota; class Peronosporomycetes; order Peronosporales; family Peronosporaceae; genus Phytophthora; species Phytophthora foliorum. Next base: position 37,431 of record JAHWLE010000062.1, read on the forward strand.
CGTGGGGGTAGAGCATTTTTGGCCGATCGGGGTGCTGCAAATGGAGATCGACGGCGATGTCGGTGCTGGGGTTTTGTACTTCTCGCGCTCTTGCTCCGTGTGCTGGTTCTTCAGGTGGCGGTTGAGGTTGCCAGTGGTGCTAAATGACTTGCCGCACGCAGGCACCTTGCACGTGTGTGTCCGGGGCACGTAGTGTGACCGCATGTGCTTGGCCAACTTGATGTCGCTCATGAACTTGCAATTGCAGCCCTTCACGGGGCAGTGTACGGGCTCGATGGCGCCGTGGATACGCATATGCCGGGACAGGTTGCCCGAGGTGCTGAAGCGCTTGCCACAGCCGCGAGCGCGGCAGACGTGCGGGCGCTCGCCTGTGTGGGTCTTCATGTGTTCCGTGAGCGTGTACTTGCGGTTGAATCGGCGTCCGCAGCGTACGTCCGGGCACTGAAAAGCTCTGCTGCCGTTGTCCTGTTTGGGGGTCGTGTCGAGGACACTCTTGGAGGGAATCGCGATGCGATCGAGCTGGATGGCGATGCTGTCCTGCATATTTGCTGCTGACGTCTGCCTTTTCGTTTTGGCTGCCTTTGTCGTGTTGGGCAAGTTTGGGAATGAGCCCGATAAGCTGTTCGAAGCAAAGCGCCGGCGGTGTGATGCGGTACTGTCCCCTGTAGCCACCCTCCGGCTGGCAAGCGCGCAATCAGACACCTCGCACGCCTACGCTGGACAAGCGCAGCGTGATGGATGTCTTACGCGTTCCACCTCGGCGATTTGCCTGCTCGTCAGCGCTATTATCCGCCAGGCTATGTCTCGGTTCCTCGGCGAAAGCGCCTCAGCTCATCAGGTCCATACAGTCTCCACTGTCACTGCTCCCGTTAGAAATCCCAGATGGCCAGCTGTAGCTCACACAACATATATGACCCGACTCTGCGTGACCGGCAGATCGCACGGCGCGAGCCCGGTCTCCTAGAGACAGCTCCGGTATCCGCTCGCGAAGCCCGTCACAGGGCATCGCAGGCAGAAAATCCAAGATCAATTCAACTCGGCCTGCTAATGAAATCAATAACGCTTACGGATTCGCAGGTCCAGTACGCGGCTGGGGCGCGACGCAAAACTTGTCTCCCTCGCTTGTCTGACGAGCAATGCCGCACCTGTCTGTACATGTGCTTGTCGTGCTGCTCGAGCTTTTCCTGCTTGTCCAAGCTGAGTCGTCGCATTCCTTATTCTCTTTCAGGGATGCTTTGGTCGAACTGTTCGAGACTCGCCTCGAACAGCAAAACGCTGAATTTTGGGCTCTCCTTTCGTTCGAGCCGTCAGCAAATATTATTGCAGTACGCATTCCTCCATTTATTTACTACACCTTATGCCATTTAGCCACTTCAACCAAGCAACATGTGCCCTAGGATTTCGAGCGTCTCGGGACTCAAGGGCTCGTCACACGGCGCCTCCATCGGGGCAGGGTTCATGTCCATCGGTACATGTAGCATCACGTCAGCGCTTACATCTGTCTGGCAGCCCTGCTTCACCCCTGTAGGACATCTTCGGGTCGGAGCACCGCCACCCCAGCTCGCAAACGCTGAACGCATGAGCTCCTCGCGCTTGCTCCCTGTGCAGTGCTTCTTGAGATGCCGGTTCAGGTTTCCTGTTGTGCTAAACGTCTTGGTACACCCTGCCACCCTGCAGGGATGCGTGCGTGGTGCGTCGTGCTGCTTCAGGTGCCTCGCGAGCTGGACGTCGCTCAGGAAGGCGCGCGAGCAGCTTTCGCGAGGGCAGCGCATGAGAGGTAGAGGCCCATGAAGGCGCATATGCCGCGAGAGATTGCTTGACGTGGCGAACCGCCTGCCACATGCGGGCGCTCGACATACGTGCGGCTTGTCGCCCGTGTGCGTCTTGAGGTGCTCCGAGAGCGTGTACTTGCGATTGAATCGGCTCTCGCAGTGGTCGACGGGGCAGCGAAACGGTCTTTCATTCTCGCTAGAAGTAGCTGCTGACGGGCTCTTGGGTAGTGGTAATTGCTCCGGCATGTGAGCCGGCTGTGCAAACGAAAGTGTCATGGTGCCTCAAGAGGGTAACTTTCAGAATGAACCCACGCAGTGTCCACCCGCAAGATACTCAATGGCCTCGCACCGCAGTACACATCGATTGCGGTCACTTGCATAATGATGGCTACGCTGCGGACATTTGCTTGCTGTCATACGCAGCAATTGAATTGCTGTGCCGGGGCAACGCAGACCCGACGCCGTCGCTCAGGGATTCCCGGCAGCTAAAAAACATGATCCCGTTAGACAGCAAGGTCACCTTGCCAAGGTGGACGTGGAGTGGATAGTCTCGCCAACTCGCTGGTGCAGGCGACGGGCACCCTCGTTTTCTGAGGGCATCAACGGCACTGAGTTGATTACGGCTTTTTCGAGACAGAAACGCGCCGCGCTGAGTCACGCCGTTGACAGTCGTGGGATATGCGAGACAGATGGCCATCAGCTCATACGCATGTATCGCCATCTCGATCTGTGGCCCACAGTGGCGGCCACTTGCCGTCTTGCAGCGCAATGAAAAAAGGTGTGCGCGCTCGCCAATTGCTGCAGCCCCATTTGTAGCGCTGGTGATGTCAAACTCACGCCTGGTGACCATAAAACTGAACGTACTGGTGAGCGCTTCGTGGTGATGAATCGCCGTTCTGTGATTGGAAGCTGGCCTTGAAGTGCTTGCGATCAACAGACTCGAATTAGACGGCTAAAATGGATCGCTATGATTAGCCCGGTTCGCTATCACTGCGCTTTCCACAGGCGCAAGGGAGGACTTGGCACCTTTGCCCCGCTGTACGTGGGGATCGGCGCGTCCATCTAGTTGTCAAGTAGTAGTAGTATCGGCAACCATGAGCCAGTCGCCCATGCGAGCAGGCTTGGAGGTGCGAACTGCTCGATCCCTCTTTGCTGAGTCCTCTGGATCGATCTAAATCTATTGAATCCTTTGTACCTGTAGCGTCCAGGTCCAGATGCAGCGGGTATGGTGGCGTCAATGACCCAGAAAGGTACCAAGGAGACCCGCGCGGCGGAGGCACTCGCCATGAAGGACGAGCAGATGAAGATCCTCGGTAGCCAAAACGCACAGCTGCTGACCTCGCTCAACGCTATGGACGACGAGATCGGTTCGCTGAAAATGCACAAGCTCAGGCTTGAAGAGGAGAACCGCAGCCTCCGTGACCAAAACTTTGAGTTGCAGAGCAAAGCTCGCGCCGCCGAAACTACGCTCATCAAGGCACAGGTAAGGTTAAGCCTCGATTTATGTAGTAGCGAGCACCACGAACTGACTGAGGTGCCTTTGCACTGCTTAGACTGGCATCGAAGAGCGCGAAACCCAAGTGCGCGTTCTAACTGATCACAACACGGAGCTTCTGCGTCTGCTGGAGCATGAAGAAGCTCAGAGTGCGTCCTTAGCATCGAGAACAACTGCGCTAAAGGCAGATTTGGAGGCCTTGGAGACCCGCTATGCTTCGCTATTGGCATCTGCAAAGACCCATGAAGAGATAGCCACTCGAGCTACTCGTGAGGGTCAGATGCGTGCTGAGGAAGTGCGTCTGCTGCGAAACGAGAGCGACCAGTTGCGCGCTTGCAATGTCGAGCTGAAGATGAAAACACAGGTGGAGCTCGAGGCGTTGCAAGAACAGCTTCGAGTTCGCAAGGAAAAGCAATACCAGCTGCTTGAAAAACTACAGCAGCTTGAGGAAGCTAAACGGCAAAGCGATGACCAACTCGCATCGGCCGAGGAGAAGGCGCGGAAGCTGCACGCACATAATCAGGAGCTTGAAACTCAGGTTCAGCTCGAAGCGAAGGCCAAACGCGCACAGATAGACGCCAACAAAAACTTCTTCATCGAGAATGGAAATCTCCAGCGCGACAAGCAGGAGCTACAGACCCGCTTTGACAAGGCTGAACAGGAACGCTCACGGATGGAAGCTGAGAACCGCGACTCGGCCGACCAACTTCGTGAGATGGCCGAAAAGGTCTTCCAACTGCTGGAACGGCTGAAGTTGGCTGAGCTGGGTAAGACAAAGGCCATCGATGGACTCAAGCAGAAGGAGATTGAGCTGCTAGCCCTCAAAAAGAAGAACGCTCGATTGCTTAAGGAGGGTACACAGGAAGGAAAAGCTCGGGTCAAGTCCGAGCTGGATAAGAAGGTGCTGCTTGAGCAACTGCAGGCACTCAAAAAGCACAACGCACAACTGTCATTGCGCTGCAGTGATGAAGTCAAGGCGAAGCTCAAGGAAGCTGACGAGCGCAAACAGCTCGAGGAGAAGATCAAGACCATGAGCTCTCGTGTGGCCTTCCTTCTCAATAAAATGCAAGCCGACGAGGAGGCCAAGATCGTGAGTAAGGAAGAAACCAAAAAGCTGCAGGCGCAGCTCACAACTCTGCAGGAGAAAGGAGCGGAGCTCGCGCACAAGCTCCATGCTACTGCTGAAAGTAACCGCGTCGTCACTGAGGCTCTCAGGTGCAAGCAGGACGAGCTAGACGCGCAGGCGATCAAGTTTGAAGCAACACAAAAGAAAATGGCCGAAATGGCGCTTGCCATGGAGCAGTCAGGCGTGCCAATGACCACTGGTGCCGACATGGACAACCAGCAAGAGGCACATCAACGAGGAAACCAAGAGGCCACCCACCCAGACGATGCAGCCGCAGCGGCGAATGGCCGTTTTTTTGTGGAGTGCCGTGCTTCGCATGGTGGACTTCTACTCATCAAGGCTAAACGAACCAACTTCACACCAAAGGCCCAGCAGCAATCGATTGACTTTCTGGAGCGAATGGGTATCAATACCTTCCTCAAGCGCGCTCAGAAGAGTCTCAACACCAAACAGCTTTTGGTAGAGCGGATTGCAGCACTGCTCACCACTATCGTGATTAGCGAAGACACAGTAGCTGATGTGAAGGAGCAGCTTACGGCAAAGGACGACCAAGTTGCGCATCTTTCACGCAAAACCCGCTGGATGCAAGAACGGCTTACGACTGAAGAAGACGCCAAACGCAAGACACTGCTGCGCTACGTGCACGAGGTCAAGTCTCGAGCACTGATAACCTCCAACGATCCCAGTGATGGTCGCAATTCACCTTCAGCTGGAATTCTCAAGCTTCCAGAGAGCGGTGTAGGTGATGAGGAGGTACATGCCATTGCAGCACTCCTTCGCAATGCGACTAATGTCTGTGAGCTCCAGTTGAGAGGCAACTCCATCTCTAGTGAAGGAGCGCGTGCCATCGCAGCCGTGCTATGTCTTTCGACTTGTCGCCTGCGTCACGTAGATCTGAGGAATAATCACATCGGCAAAGACGGTATCAAGGTGCTCGCTGAGGCACTCGAGCGAAACGAACGCATCAAGCACGTGTACGTCCACGCGGGTGGCAAGATCGAGGCGTTGGGCACCACGTCTCCAGCATCCCAAGCAGCCATAGTCAACGCACAGATCTCAAGTGCTGCACCACTTGGAAGCTCGGGATCAGCACATGCATCACTCATCAGCGTTGAAACGATGTGCGTCGTGGATGTTCGAGAGCAGACAGAGTCAGATGCAACCAGCGCTAGCACGAATCTCCTTATCGATTTTGCCGATGATACGCGTGTCACTGGGGGTGCAAGCGGGCTGTTGGGCGCTCCGCAGTTATCGACAGGGACAGGACCAGGTAGCGTGCTGAAGCTGAAGCTCTCAGGAATAGGCGGTGAGGTTGGTTCAGGTGGCACCAAGTCATCCGTAGCATCAACAAATGATCGCGATAGTAGCAACCGCTTGTTCTCACGACGACCATTGTCGGCTACGGCTTTGAAGCGACAGCGTGAACGACTCGCTCTCGAGCGCAAAAAGCGTCAGGAAGAGGCAAAGCGCCAGGCCCGCAAGGAAGCTGAGTGGGCTGGCCGTTCCGGTGGCATGGAGGCCAGTCCGTTGCATGCATCGAACAGCAAAAAGCTGCCACCGATTTCAAGCAGCTTGAGCACAAACACTAGTATCAGTACGCAGCCGAAGGGCGTGACACGAATTAGCTCGGCGCCTGTACTTCACAAGAATAAAGATGGCAGTAGCGGTGCTCAAGCAGCAGGAGAACCAGCCGAGAGCTGACAGTACAATGTCAATTGACCCTTTCAGCGTCATCGTCCAAGCAAAACAGCAGCCGTGGGGCCGTATTTATTTATCCGCAATGTAATTCCCATTGAACACTCACATACCAGTCAATTTGCCATCGCAGGTACCATGAAAATTGCCTTCAGTAGCTATACAGTGAAGTCTGTCGTGCTCTCCCTCTCGCGCTCTCGCTCACGGGCTTTCAGGAGCAGGCGCTGCAAAATCAACAGATTTGCGCGTCCAGTTCGCCGTTCCGATACAGTCAACAGGTTGTCATTGTCTTGAGACATAAAATGCAGGAGCCGAGATACCGTCGAGTTGGCCTCGCCAACCGTAAGTAGCGGTTGGTCATCGCTTTTGATACTTTCCAGCACCAATGTCCTGTGAGTGTCACGAAGAAGCCCCTGGGATGCCAAACTTTCTATAACAATTTCGTTGTCTTTCGCGAGCTCAGTCGTCCCATTTGCGTCGAACTTGTCAAAATCCAGCAGCTCTAGCATGAATTGCCCAGGGTTATCAGCGAAATCGAGCCCCAGTGTCTTCTGCAGTGATGGTACTTTTGCAAACTGCGCCAGCAACTCGGCGTATGCCTTGATTTCATCTTCTCCACCGATCGATGTTGAGGGTTCGCCGTCTCCAGGAACGACCGCGGGCAAGTACAGGGATGCGCTCCAGGCATGGCGAATTAATGAGTCCGGCACCGATTCCCACGCCTTGTGCAGCCAGTTCAGCGTGTTCCGCAGATGCGTGTGAGCGTGAACATCAAAGACTTCGTTAGAAGGAGACCCATCACTAGGAGCAGCCTCATTACGTTGCCCGTGTTCGTTCTTTGTCGCCGCCGCCCATTGTTCATGCTCGTGAAGCAGTGTCTGCAGCATCTCACGACGGAACCGTAACTTGAAAGATCTAAGGACACCTTGATGAAGGGGGTGAACATCGCTGGAGGGACCAGGAGGCAAGAAGAGAAGCACAATCGAGTCGAAACTAAAACCATAGCGAAACGATCCGGCAGGATTCAACGCATGGGCGGCAGCTACATGAGCTGTACAGCTGTCTAGGACCAGAAACCACACTTGTTTCCTTGCTGTTGCCTCTTGATTCATGGCCTGTATGAAGTCCACAATCGTATTCGCGTCGTGCGCAGCTCGGCAATGGTCACGATATTGTACTCCATAGCTCGAAAGCGTATCCACATCCTTTAACGAATCAGGGTTCGGGTCCTTTCCAACGACTTGGAGGTGCAACTTCTCACCTGTAGCGCTCACTGCCATTGCAATAGAGACCCGTTCAAGGCTGCGGGCATCCATGTTCACAACCGAGTCCAGCCTCGCTGATGTGGTGCGGTGGCGCAGCACTAGTTCGTCCAACGTCCAAATGCAGCCTGGATTCGCAGCCAACAATAACTCCCGAATCTTTTGAATACGTTGCTCGCAGCTTGATCGCTCGGGTGCCACTGCCTGGACATGCTGCTTTGGAAGCGAGCGCATGCTGCGCCGCTGCATGTATCGGTGCAACCATCCGTTGGACGCCTTGAAATCCGTCAGCGACATGATGACTTCATCCGAAAGCTCACTACTGTAATCCGCCAGAATCTTGTTGCGGAACTCCATCGCCTTGGACTGCAGCAAATCGCCAGTGATCTTCAGCGCAGGTGCATCCAGCTCGACCTGCATCTGCCACTTGTACAGCATGTCCTCGATCACACTTAGCTTATGCTGATACTGCAGCACCTTGCGACTGCTCGTCGCACTCTCCACAAGAGCTTGAGCGGAAATGGCAGCACGTTCCTTCACCATCTTCGTCACGGCCGTGCGGGACACGCCAAACTTCTCAGCGGCGGCTCCCTGCGACCCTCCTTGGTCCACAAAGGCCAGGATCTCCATCTTCTCCAGATTCGTCTTGCGGACGCGACGTCCTTTCCTCGGCCGTGGGGGCGGCACCTGCTGCGCCGTCGAGGCTGCCACCGCCGCGTTGAGCCC
>JAHWLE010000063.1:0-45396 GCA_024679135.1 Phytophthora foliorum
CGCCGCTGCCTGCGGGCCGCCTCCGAGGCCTCGGCGGAGGAGCCCGCCATGCCCAATAGCTGCAGGATTGGAGACTGGGGGAACGCACAAAAAAAACGGAGGAAAGAATTTGACAAATGTTGGTTTATAATTGACGGATGTGGGGGTGGAATTTGAAAAATTGTATGAGTGCGGACCTGCTTTTGGCAGGGAAATGACAGAGGTGGATATGTTCACTTGGCGTTTGTATGGAGAGAGCGTTGATGGATATGCGTGACGTCCACGCCTCGGCTTGAAGTTTGGGCCGTAAGTCAAGTCGAACGACGGAGGCTACAATAGCTTGTGCATTTTACTCTGGGAAGCTTTTTTTTCCTCCTGAGCAGGCGCTTGACTTGCGTCGAGCACAGTGAGAAGCTCACGCGTGTATCCATGTTCAAGATTCAGGTGCTGGTTGTAGAATATACCACGACGTACCACCGGAAAACGGAGCATTGCGAGATGTTTCAAGGCTCTTTTGGTGCACAGCCGAGTCACTGCCTTCTATTTGCATTGCAAGGAATAGGTGCCGAATCCGAGCTGACAAAGGGCGAAATTGCAGCCATAACACATCACAAGCCACACTGTCTTGTTGCTGTTCGGGTTGCTCTCTCTCTGCTGCAATATTGCGCAGTATTCCTGTCCACAGTTTCGACGTGTCTGAAAGAGCTCTTTTTGCCAGTTCGAAGAAATAGGTGAGCATGATATTGTTGGTATTTGGGTGGATCGTGCGATTGAGCGGCTTCAACCTAATTTTGCGCACGAAACGACGCGAGCCCAACACTGCAACGCGCGACTCGCCACCGACGCCACAAGAACGCAAATGGACGCGTGCATCGCCCGGGGAGGAATCTCCCACGTTTTGTCACAAGCTCGAGCGTCGCTGAAAGCGCCTTCGCGTCCGTACACGCCGCAAACCTCAGCTCGACCGCTTTTTCAGGGAGATGACTACCGTCCAGGGTCTCGTCCGAGCTCGTCGTATACTGTGGCGGAGTTGAAGCAAATAGCACAGGAGCAAACACAGCAGAAGTTGACACCTTCAGTGCCGAAACCAACGAAGCTTCCACCGAGACCAAGCGGACTCAAAGCGCGACCTCCGACGACACCCCAGCCTAATGAAGCGAAGACGTTGGCGGTGACTTCATCGTCAAACAGCATCAAGTTGGTACATGCACCAATTTTGTCGGATGACGAGTCGGACGACGAGCTGTCGATTGCAGATACGGGCAGGGCAAATATCCACGAGACGAAGTTCGACCCAGAGGCCTCCCTTACGCTTCCTTCAAACGTGAGTCTTTGTATCTTGTGCTAGCGTTACGAATTCATTCTGACCTCATATTTTCTGTTCACCTAGGATGAGCTTCTACAATCCTACGGCGGAATCGATCGCTGCATCCAAGAGTTACTTGGTCAAGCAGATTCGCCGGCCTTTATTGCTGGTGTTGGCCATTTGCGCGAGCTGGTAGATAACTTCGCTGGTTTGAGCTCATTCCTGCAAGCTGACAGCAAACAGCGATCGAAAAGAGACCCAGAAGATGCGGCAGCCGCTAAGCTCCGTCTCAAACTCTTTGATAACCTTTCTAGCGTGGTGCTTGAAAAGTGGGCTACGAACGCAGCTTGTGTGCTGGAACTAGTACCCGCGCTTTTCGATTTGTACAGCACTACTTGCATTGATCGCGAAAGCATGACCACCCAGATCATCAAACTTGGAAAAACATTGTTTGTTCTCAGCAAGGATAGCGATAACGATAGCTGCTTCTGCAATGTGCGTTACGTGGAGGCCATCCTCCACGCAATTGCTGAGACTAACAACCAAGCCTCGGGGCATCACGATGATAAGCACACGAAGGACGATGACACCACAATATTCCTCTCTGCAGAGCAGCAGAATATCCCCATGAAGATGCTGATTTACGCGGCGGGAACTCTGAAAAACATTTCGAATGCAGACGACAAGATGGCTCGCCTGCTGGCTTCAAACCGTGCAATTGCAATTCTCAGCAAGACAATACTGTGGCGTGCTGAAGATGCATCGAGAAGCAAGGAAATCGCGCAATTCCTGATCCAAACCACTGGCATTCTACGCAATTTATCGATCTCAAAAAACAACCACAAACAGTTTCTCGAAGCTCACATCCCTCTGCGGTTATGCAGCATGATCCCTGCGTTTATCGCGCACCAAGAGCTTATGGTGAATATCTCGCGCATTCTGAGCAAACTCACATTGCACGAACTGCCGCGGGCACAGATCAACCAGAACTCCACCAACATGGAAAATCTCATGGCTCTGATTGATCATCGCCAAAATTCGTGGCTTTCACTTGTGGATCAACAGCGCTCCGACATGCGTTTCCAGGACTTACTTTTCATCCGAGTCTTCTTTGTATTGGGTAATTTGTGTGCCGGCAACGACCAGAATCGGCGCTTGGTTGCCACGAACTTCTCAGGTATCACACTGTTGCTGGAAGTCCTACAATTTTATGGTGCTCGCTATACAGACGCTCGAAACAACACTGAGGTCACCAATGGTGACGAACGACGTCGTGCTTCTGACGCTGAACAGTCAATGGAGGTCTTGATCAAGCTCGTCCGAGTGATCGCCAACCTAGCCATTAACGCAGATGTGGGTGCTCAGCTCAATGAGAACGAAAGCTTGACACCTTTGCTGGAAATTCTGGAAGCCTCTCAATGCGCGGGAGACGAAGAGCTCATGCTGAACACCGTAAGCTGCATCACCAACGTCTCGTACTATAGCACTGCGCCGAAAAGCGATGGCAAAAGTTCATTCCAAAGTAACGACTACTGTTTCATCGACAGCAACCGTGTTGCCATCACACAACTTCTCGCACAAATCCTCTTGGACAGAAATGAAGAAGCTGTAGTTGAAGCGGCTAGAGCTTTCGGAAACCTGTCGCGATTCAAAGACGTGCTAGCATATATGGGGGAACTGAAAGTACTAGATTGTCTTGTCGTCCTGCTAGACCACAACAACCGCGAGGTCGTGTACACGGTTTGTGGTGTCTTGATGAACGCTGCCCTTGATCACAGCACGCGTCAAGCCTTGCTATCAGCTCGACCTGCTGTTGACGACGACGCAGTTGATGTCCGCACACTGCTGGTTGGGATAGTTGAATGTGCCGCTGGGGATGACTTGGAGATGACACTTATCGCCAGTAAAGCACTATACAACCTGTTGCTGTCCAAGGACATTTCGTCGTCATGTAGTGACGGTGCGACCAATTTTACAGCTGACGCGATGAACCTACGTCGCACTATCGAAGAATTACTGGGCACGATAAGCTACCAGGGCTCCGAGAGAGGAATAAGCAAAGAGATAGCCGAGCCAAACGAAGACGACGATGAAGAAGAGAGGTCGAATTCGTGGAGTAATCGGCAAGAGCTTCGCTTGGTGCTCCCGCAGCTGCTTCGAAGTGTCAATTCGCTCATTAACCCGATGTAATACACCAAACGGCTTTGGTATTAAGACACAACGCATTGAAATTTGAAAGCAGCTTCTATCTCTGCTTTGCCGTTTTGCACATGATCAGCTCGCACCAAATAGAAAACATCCAAACTTAGCGAGCTATTGTTGAGCAATGGTGGATAATTAATTATAAGAAGACGCTCTTCTGGCTGCGAAAGCCAACGTGGTAGGCGTACTTTTGGAAAACTTGCTCAATGAAGGTTCAGCCGGCTGCACATCATGGCCACGGACAGGAAACCAACACGAATATGTTTGCTGCAGCATATCACAAGGCAGCGAATCTCTGGCATCGAAGTCATATTGGACACCGAAGCGAGTACTCAGTCGAGCGGCTACTTGCTTTTCGAGATTACTGTCAGCGAACTTCAATCACTCATGTCGTCGCTGTTTGCATCCTGACACCGATTCCTGCCATCGTGGTGGCGCTTTTGATCGATTGCACTCCACTAAAACCTCCGTCAGATGGTTGGCAAGCGAACTATGCATTTTGGATTCGTTGGTTCCTTGCCATCGCTGCTGTATCAGTAGGTGTTACTGCACAAGTCCGAGAAGTGATTTTGCCTGGGGTCATTACGAATGCTGGAGCTATAGCCATCGCCGTGGGGACATCTGTCACCGACATATCGATAGCGATCACGATTGCAGCGCTGTGGCGCTTTCCTATTCCATTTGGGTATATCATTCTTGTTGGTCCGTATTTGTTCATCGTGTCTAGCTTCACATTGATGTATGTTGGACCACGTCTGCTTGCTGAGTCGTCAAGTCTTCGCCAGCAGCTTAAATCACAAGTTACAATTATATTTGTTCAGGGACTTGTGGCAATGGTGTATCCGTTCCTGACCGCAGTATTCTATCAACTTTCAGGCCTCCAACAAACTGTTTTCGTCATTGTGATGCCTATTTTCAAGCATTTCACGAAACATATCATCGCAAATGCAGCTGCAGGTCTTCATGAATACGTCGGTCCGATTGTGGTTTTCTCCGTGGATGTCTTCAATGTCTTCTATGTCTCAATCTGTATGCAGATATCTAAATCAACACTCACGACGCTGTTCATCATTGCCTCGGACAGTTTCCATGTGATTGTTGCTCTTCGCGACATTTTTCATCAGGCCAACTTCGTACAAGCAAATGGAGGACAAGGATCATCAACCGCAGTGAACTACATCGAAGAACTCCCAGGAATGGTTCACAGACTGTTTGAAGACGCAGAAATATTGTCACGTGGCTGTAATGTTCGAGTACATGCTCCGTTCCCTCTGCCGCTCTCGGATGAAAGCATTCTTTTCATAAATGGAATCTCAAAAAGCGGACACAGCACTGAGGTTTATTCTTCGTCGCGCATACAGACATTGGGCCCAACAAATCTTGCCGAACAACAACGGACTGAGTCCAAACCGATCCTGGCGAGCTATCAAGGATCTCCGACTAATCCAATCTCAACGCTTCAGCCAGAAGTTTCCCGCAAAGAAGTAAGGTTACCAAGGAAGGGGTCCATTCCGAGAAGACTTCTAACGCTGATGAACACAGACACAGCTCTTTCGGCTGATATGCTGCGATCTACTTTGGCTCATACCGCTAGAGAGGAAGCCGTTTGGGAAGCACTTCAAGCTCTTTTTCATTCAGAATACTTGCTCATGGCCGAGTACATCGAGTGCATATTGCCAATGCTGTACGCGATATATCTACCTATTCTGTTTTATTTACCAGTGGCACCATACTATCCGCAAACAGCGTCATCGAACCCTGAGAAGCTGCGTCAAGATGTGTTCAACATCCTGATGTTTGCAACGGTCGAGCTCGCAGGTTTCGTTGGTCTGTTGTCGCTTCTCCAACAGAAGTTTGGAATCTCTCCGCTGTATCAGCTCGCATTCGTCCTGGAGACTCAAATGCGCACCGTCCAAGGTCATTTATTCGTATGGACTGTTTACATTCTCCACATGCCACTGATGCATTACGGTAAGCGTCAGCACTCGTGTGGTGTTAACCTTTTCTGTAATCAAACTGATTCGTTTTATTGAAATGGCGCAGGTGTAGACTACGACATTCACTTTGGGTAAGTAGGCTTGCTTACCAAGCTACTACACGTAGTTCATCAAACACACATGTCGATACTACCGGTACTTCTTCCTGCCTGAGACTTCATTCCTCTTAAACCGCGCTGTGAACAAACATCACGAGGTCGAGCAGGTCGATTCCGAAGGTCTCATCACAGCTTTGTGGCAATGAAGCATCTGGAGCTAAACCGATAACTCTATGGAGACTCCACAGTCCTATCGTCGAACGAATGACGCACCGCAGCCAGGGTAAGCGGGGGATCTGCAGTCCTACGTCGTAGAGCTCGTACGTCTGATTGATGAGCTTGTCGGACATTTCTTTTGCAGACGATGTACTGGAGATTTGGAAGCTGCCGACATATTTGAATTTTCGGCTGAACCTCGTTCCATCTCTGACTGTGCAAGGTCTCAACGACCACCATGACCCAGCGTTGTATCTCACGTGTCGATCTGAAGCAGCGTCAGGTTGGTACGTTACCACTCCATCATTCAGTCCAGGCCCGTGAGATCCTTGTGTCAGAGGGATACTAAAAGTTCGAGAAATCTCTCTCTCGCCTATTTCATGACAACCCAGACCTCGTCGTCGGTCCACGGTAAGGTTAATTGACGAAGCCCAAGTCCTTGGGGTAGTTGGCCAAACTGCTGCAATGCTTTCTCCCATGAGGATCGACAAGCTCCTTCTGCACAGCGAGGTCGAAAGTCTAGTAGCCTGTTCATGGTTTGGTTTCTCAAGAATTCCGCGGGTGGGTTGCCAGCTAAGCTTTGGAATGCAACAAATATCACGCTGTTTTGAGGTAAATGCAATCATTCCAAGGTATGCGCTAGCTTCAACACCCTTCCCGGGGTTTCCAGCTTGCTAGACCGACATCTCTGTCTTCTCGTCGCCCGAACTGCCCAGCAAAGGGGCCGCCTCGTCCCCTACGGTCTTCGGTGTCTCGTTGCGCTTCGCGGTCCAGATCGTGACAATCAGAGCAGCCAGCGTCAGCGCCACGAGCAAGCCAATGACGTTCCCAATCACGCAGTCTGGGGCCATGTAGCCCTTGACGGTCTCGCCGTTCAGCTCTCCACTCACGTTGCAACTGCCGTTGAACGCGAGCTTCTCCAGAATCCCCGCCTCCACTGTCGCGACCACGAGGCCAAGGATCGACAGCCCAAGGGCGACGTGGTAGGGAGCGACGGACGCTCGAACATCCTTCTCTGCTCCAGGGTAGAAGAACACAGCAAAGCTCCCCAGCCACTACAAAACACCAGTCAGCATCAACTCTCCCTCCACCGAGTACAACCCAACACGTACGTGCGCTCCAAACAGGATCAAGACACTCAGTCCCAACCAACTGTGGAGACTGTAGAGGTTCGTGATCCCGTGCTCATTGTGGAAGCGGAACACGGCAACGGTGCCAGCCACCGCACTCAGGAAGCCCAAGGCATGGAGCAACAAATGAAGTCGCTGTACCACAGCCACCAACAACCATCAATGAAAGTTCCTCCTCTTCACTCTCCTCCCCCCACCTTGTTCACTGCGTGACTAAATGGCAGAGAAATGTAGGCGAGTGCCGCCTGGATGGAGCAAAACACAAAGCCGAAGCTCATGAGCAGCGGGTGCCAGTTGAACACCCGCGCGTCCCCGCGAGTCCAGGAAAACCCGCCCGTCTCCGTCTCCGTCACCACCCCGTCCTTGACTGAATACGCCGTGAGTCCGCTGCCCATCCAGTAGCCCACGAGCACCACCACCAGCGTCGGCAGAGTCTGCACAGTACAAAGTGAGAGACCTCCTTTTCCCGCTTTTTGTCGCTAACTCTCGGCGGTTAAGAGCGTAGAACGCTGCGTTCCAGTCGCAACGCTCTCCCGTAGTACGTGGGAAGCAATTGCGGCGCTTACGTGGGCGAGAACGCGCGTCAAAAGCGCCATGTGCGACTGTTCTGGTGGTCTCTCGGCGAAATGTCGAATGAGACGCACGTCAATCCGATCTTTTCCAGTGATTTCTGGCAGATGGGGGCCGACTAGGAGAGGCCAAGTTCAAGTCGGCGAAGGATGTTGGTGAAGCTTGAAACCTCGTCAATGACGCAGTAGATTGGAAGAGAAGTACGCGGCGTAGAGCATTGGCAGCGCAGGAGGCGGTATTCAAAAGGCATCGTAAACGACCCAGTTGGTTAGCCCAAGTGGTTGGGTCTGGGTGCATCATTGTGAGGCGCAGATCCTTTTCATGGCGTGCTTCTTGATAATGTGACGTTAAGTTTTGGAGGCGGACTGATCGGAATGACTAGAAGTTGGTTCCTTGACATATCCACCTTTGCTACAATCCTTCCCATAGTGAGCATGTGCTGCGCTTATTCGGAAAGCTTTCTCCCTCTAGAGTGGCTGGCGCTTCGAATTCGTGAAAGCGACATTGTCGATATAAGAGTCCTAGATGACGAGTAGACGTGAATATCTCGCTTGCGTCTAGTGATTATTTCGTTCATGTTTGATCCGACAGCGGAAGAGGAAACGGCGCAAATACTCTAATACGGTGACTACGAGCCTTTGAAATCTCCGCGTCTCCAAAGGCACAGCGTTTCATCCCTGGTAATACAGGTAGTTGATGAGCTGCAGGATATCAACTTCTTGTTCTGTACCCTTTCCTTCCCATTAATTTGATGGAAAATTGCACGAACAGCAAAAGGCTCGTGGAAGCCGTCTGAAGCGATGCGGATTGCACCAAGAAGGAATCTACTGAGAAAACTACGGTCAGACCGAATTCTTGAAGGATTTCAGTTGCAGTGCGATAATTGCTTGGCGAAAAACTTGAGAGGCGGGGTCACGAAGATGAACGCTGTCTGCTGGACTTGTGAAACTCGGTGAATTATCGTGCTTAACGTCGGGAATGTGATTGCAACAAGACTTTGGGTGGCTACAATCATGAGATGTGATTTAATTTGTCACTGCAGGATTGGCGAGGATCCCATGTAGCAACACATTCGCGCGACCATGCAAAGGGATAATTATCAGCGGCGACCGCAAATACATCAAAGCTTTCAAGACCGACCGTAAAAATACCACATGATGCTCTTCAGGGGATTGATTGGCTATTATTGTTGAAGCAGCCTTCGAGGTGACGACCTCTAAGAATAGAAATGGGAGGGCGTTGCAGAAGCCCTCAACTGCATCTAATTCCGGTTTCCTTTATAACCACGTAGGCTACGGCTTACTCTAGAACTACTATGGAGCCAGGCAAGATCAATCTCGTGACCAAATACGGTAGGCAGACTGTTAATCTACACGATGTTGTTGCGACAGCGGCTCTCAGCACTGAATTCCTCCCAGACTACGCTTTAAACGAAAACAAGTCGATACACCAGAAAATTTGTTCGGGTCACCGCAAGGTGTGGGTGTGTAAGTCGGAGCTGTATCGTTGACGCGCGCCAACACCAAAAACTCTTTTTCCCCTCCCAATGCATGGTTTGAGAGCGATATGTTCCTGGTGCATACTCCTGGCTGCGATTCAATTGGAGAGTGCTCACTGCGACAGTTCATGGATATGCCTGGTTTTAAAAGTTGTTTGGTGCCGGGGTTAAGCAGTGCACGTAAGCGCGTTACAGCAGCTGTCAAGCGAATTGATCATGTGAACGTGGATCATCGCCCTGCAATGGTACGCAGAGCAATAACACAAGCTAAGAAAATGATGACCGACATGGAAGAAAATTATGACAAACTCCCGGCCTTTTTGAATTCCTTTGAGCGCCAGAATCCCGGCTCCAGAGTTTGCTGCCAACTCGACAACCAGGGGCGCTTTTTCCGTGCTTTCCTGTCGGTGGGTTCTCTAGTTGCAGCTCAGGATAATTGGGTGCCGATTATTGAATGTAATGGCACATATGAAAAATGCACATTACAACGGTGTATGTGTGCTGCTTGTTGGAAAAGACGGAAACTGGGGAAACATTCCGTTTGTGATTGGATTCATTCACAAAGAGACGGCAGACAACTTCGAGTGGTTCTTCGCGAACTGCGTTGCTGCTGGTATCAAACTTGATGACCGTGCCCTCTTTTTAGATCGTGGAAAGCAACGCGATGCTCAGATTTGTCTAGGCAAGCGACAAATTAAAGAGCATTTGAAATTCTGCGCACTACACATTGTTTTCAACATCTGCGATCATTTTCGCTCGGTAGATCCAAACATCGAAGGCGTAAGAACCTTGCTTTTTTGTTTGCAGGCTACATCAACACTTGTTGAATACGACGTGATTTTGAAGGAAATAAGTGAAATGTTTCCTGCTTCACGAAGTGTCAATGTCGGTGGCACAACAGCAACACAGACACCTGCGGACTACTTAGGACATATACATCCAACAAACTGGACCGGGTTTGGGAATTGCCCACTAACACCAGAAGAAGCTGCATGTGTAGACCTGCGATGGAACACACGAGATGCATACGGTGATGCATGTGCACTTTTTGCTGGAAGAACTACAAGTGCAGTGGAGGGTCAGAATAACGCGCTCTTGCTGGATGGAATCCGAGACAGTCAAGCATTTGGAGGCATTGTTCGGTTCTGCAATCTAGTTGTCGAAACAATCGCCAAGAAGAAGAAGAATGCCGACGCGTGGCTATTGGACAACCACACGGTGACGCCTCGAGCTAAGCGCATGTTCGACAAGCAAGTGTGGGGTGTGACGGTATGCACTGTCAGGAAAAGCACTCACACCATCTTCTACGTCGAAGACGTTGAGGAAAGCCTCACAGAAGCAGGTCCAGACAACAGCATCGATGAAACTCGCACCGTATCACAAACAGAAGAAAGGAGCCCGATAACGTTTACAGTGGACTTAAAAACAGGATCATGCACGCGCTGTGCTGACCGGCAACATCTTCAACTTCCTTGCCGCCACATTGTTGCAGCAGTGTACAACGAAAGTGGCTCCCGTACTTCAACATCAGGAGCCTATAACTTTTTCCATGCGTCGTATACGTCCGTGGCATACGCATTTAAAGATGCATCGATTAGTTTGCCATTCATCCCAGCGCTTCTGCCAGACCCACGGATTCACCACCCTCCTCTTTATAATCAAGCTGGAGGTAATCCGCATTGCGTTCAACGAGATGTTACATCGAGAGAAAAGCGAATTCCATCACGTGGAGAGTCGAAACGTTCTGATCGACCAGCGGGAAAAGCAAAACCAACGGGAAAAGCAAAACCAACTCGACCAGCGAGAAATTCACAGCCAACTCGCGTACAAGTCGATCGCCTTGCTTTCGCTGCTAAGATACAAGAACATTTCAATGCCGAAATCCGTGCTGCGACGATGAAAAAGGGGGCCAAATATACTTGTAGCCGCTGTGGTAAGGCCGAAGGTTACAATGCCGCAAGATGTCCAAATCGCGTAAAGGGAAATGTTGAAACTGACGTCCAACCCGGCAATTACATCGTCGGGAATTGTCCGTTAGATTTACTCCAGCGCATGAATAATGTCGTCATCACCGAGGTAGAAACCCGACGATTATCAGCGAATATGGCTTTTGAATAATCGGGTGGGAGTCCAAAGTCTGTGGATTTTCCCTACAAGAGCGTATGCAATACGAAGTTGAATTAGAGGAAGCTAACCACATCTTTCAATATCATTGATACCTTTTTGTAGTTCACAATACGGAGAAGGGGCTTCACCTTGTCTGGAAACTACCCTCTTTCCGGGTTTGGAGGCACTGAGTTTTATTACCACACCGGTCACCCCCCACATGCGGATCAATCAAGGGAGCTCCCGGACAAGGTGCAGCCCCACAGTACAAACACACATCCACTACGCTCAATCTAAAAGGGAATCAGACAACTAGTTATGCGTTAACCAATTCCTGTGCAAGAACTAACAATCATAAGCCTTCACGACAACACGCGTACCTTCAAGGAACAAGAGTGCTGAATAATACAGCTTCAACTTGCATTCCAACCGTTCACGTGGTGCTAATCCTGTATAAGCACAAGGCAACATATTGATAGTTATAATTATTGCCTGAGGGAGAACCACAGGGAGTAAATGTAGGTGCAGATGTTGACTTACCTCTTGACTCTGCACTACTAAGCATCTCTTGAGCTGCAGCCACGACGATCACCACGGGCTTCATCTGCTTCATGGATGACCCAGATCTTATCGGCGATGGGTTCAAGCTACAGCAGGTCGATGTGTTCCTCTACAGACTCACTATCCTGAGCTGTAGAGATCCTGGTGCCTTGGTGCGACATGGCCGAGCTAGTGAGCACCCCCCCAAGTCGGAGTGGATGTCGATCTACTGAGAGTAATCCGTGTATCTGCAGGTGACGAGGTTGGCGGGCGCGCCAGCACGATATTTCAATGAACAAAAAATGCATCTGAAGCGATATCTTTCTGTGTCTCGTCCCAAGACAATCTGCGTTAGTAACCAGTTTTACGGTCGGTCTTGGAAACTTTGATGTATTTGCGGTCGCCGCTGATAATTATCCCCATGCAAAGTATGACATGGAGCAAGTCCGCCTCAAGGTGACATAGGTAGCTGATGAACTTGACTATCTATCGAATATTTACGCGCAGGATGAGTAGGAATTTTCTCCCGATGGCGTGCCTGCAGACGTAGAGTGAGGTATCGCCTGCTTCTGGTCTAAGTGAAAGCCAGAACTCTGATCAGGTCAGTCTGACCTCGACACTTTGTGAGTCAGTGCTGCCATCTTTATCTATACTAGTGAACTGTGACACACACCATGTATTATATATTTTTCCTGTCACCCACTGGCTCAGCAAGCCATCTGGTTGCAATACGCGTTAATGACGCGGCGTTATCGCACGATTTGAAGGGCCAAACATTTGGTTGCCAGAGCAAATCTGAACACAAATTCAGTAGCAAGCCAACCGGGTACTATAATAGTACCAGTTATCATAGTCAGCTCTCTCAACATAAAGAACCGTTATCAAAACTTTCAGTTTGATCCCATAATACAGCGAGAATCTACACATCTACTTTCTTCGTTTACCCCTTTAGTATACCCAGAATCCACTCGTGGCTCTAGCTGGAAAAGTGCTACATACATGTACCGTGGAATTTTGAAAAGTTGAGAAAACAAAGCGAGGATGGCAATCACCGAAAGCTATACAGTATGATTGGTCAGTGTATGCCATAACATATTGAATATTAACCTACGGAATTCGGCAGTAATGATTAGCCTTGGACTGGAGCGGAGGAAATACAGTAAACACTAGCAGAAATCGGACTGTCCGATTCGGACATAACACCGCCTAATAATACCCGAAAATTTATAGCGCCTTGGAGGTGGGGCGACGCAGTAGCCGACGCACCAACAAAGGCGATCTCGGCGCCCAGTTCGCCAGCGAGCTACAATATCTCCATTGGCAGTTAGTTACCCAAGCATTTCACGAGCTGAGACTGGTCAATAACCTAGATCTTTGAACCAACAACAACAGCCCGAGCGATACATGATAAAGCAAATATGGCCACCTTCAGGACGAGTACATGTACATGTAGCTCACGTGGTATCTCTCACGACGCATGTGGTGCTCACGCTCGTTCCCGGAAGCATGTATTTTTATTACCAGTAACATGGCTCGTGGGAAGCTTGCCGTTAATGCATGTGAGACTCGATTATGCCTTTCTGCGACGTCAATCTCCATAGTTTAGCCCAGTCAAAAGGATTTGCAGGTTTGCGTTCAAAGGTCGATCAGAAAAAAAACTTCGCACCAAACTGTCTTTCTCGCACTCGACAGTGACGATATCTACATTGTAGTCGACGGTTGAGACTTGTTCAGCCACAACTTCGCTCACTTTGCATTCTTCCAGCTACGACGCACACTATTGAGCCCAAATTGTGCCAACCATGAACTTCCGCGCCGTCCTCATCGCTGCCATTGCGTCTCTTGCTGCCATCCACGCTGAGCCCGTCACTATCATCCCACACGACACCGTCCAACCATTTGCGCAGGCCAAACCTGAGACTGACGCCCAAAAGGCCGCCGTCAAATACAAACCCCAGCTATTGATTGAGGACGGATGCCACCCGTACCCTGCCGTCCAGGCTAATGGGGCCGTGAGCGGTGGCCTAGAGTGGAGCGGCCCGCAAGATGGAGAATGCCAAGGGTCCCCATTGGGCTCTCAGGTCTACGCTCGCTGGATGAAGGTCAAGGACGTGTGGGCCATCATGTACGCCTGGTACTTCCCGAAAGGCCGAGCTCCGTTAACGCTGCCTCTCTCTCTTCGCTTTTTCGGTCACCGCAACGGGTGGGAGTACGCAGTTGTGTGGCTCGACAACCTGAACGCCGACAACTCGACCGTTCTAGCCACGTCCTTGTCTGCTGCTGTGGGCTGGTCGAAGGAGGCCCCGCCTAAGGAGAAGTACTTTGACGGAACGAGCCTCAAGGTCTCGTACTACTACAACCACATAGTTGGTAACACGGCAGTGAAATACACGGAAGACGCTGGAGAATTCCAGCCCCTCATCACGTGGGATCAGCTCCCGGACCTGGCACGTGACGCGCTGAACAGCACGGATTGGGACGAAACGCCGTTTAACGTGGCTCGCGTCAAGATGCCGATGAAGGACGGCGTGTTCATGGAGAAACTCGAAGGCGCTTACCCGTTCTAGTTTTACCAAGTGTTACGACTAGAAATCATCCTACCGGTAGTCGCACAATGAAATTCTCTAATTCTCTCAGCTCTAAGCTGTTCTCTCATTCTCTCTAGCTCTTATTCTCTCATCCTCTCCAGCTCTTAGCTGAGAGCACACAGTGTTCGTGCAGTCAGCGCGCCAAATTTGTGAATGTGTTTGACTTGGTTTCAGTATGGGTGTTTCCAACACCACCTCACTTTCGCCCAGTATGCTTTTTGCAATTTCTAAAGTGAAAAGCAGCTGTGTGCGCGTACACCAAGACGCGGCGACTTGCCCCCACTATGGTTTCCAACAAAGTGGGTACACCCATCGCCACAATTCCTAAATGTAGACACGTGTGTAAATAGACTAGGTTAAGTACTCGCACTTCGGAAAGAAAACCACGGTACGACCCCGCTTACGTTTATGGGTGGCGAGCGTGGGGCCGTATATCGCACCACCGAAACCAAACTTGATCGAGGATCCGCGGTAGCGAAAATTGTCTGATCGAAGTAGCACCGGCAGCCAATGGGCGGCCGCTCGTAAATGGCTTCGCCGCTGACTTGCGTTCACTATGCCGTAGAAAGATGAACCCATTGAAAATAGAAAATGAACCCATGTAGCCAGCGGGTTTCTTGACTTTTGTTACGGCGACCCTTCCGCTCCATTTTCTGAAGAGGATCCCTTCTCGAAAAACGGACGAAAAGATCAACTCGAATTTTGGAAACGGTTTATTAGCGTTTAAGTATGGCAGCCCGCAGCATCCGCAGCATTCACAGTTTGCACGAGGCGGCTGTCAAATTTTGGGTGGGTTTACACGATTTGGTTGTCAGATTTTTGCCTTGGCCCAACACCAACAGTCGCCCGTAGCGGTAGTCGCACTTGGAGTTGGCAATCACTGTGATCATCACAGTCAAGTTCGTGGCGCTTCTACTCTGTCGGTGCTACGCGCCGCGCACCAAGCGGGTGTGTATGAACCTATTCAGGTGGTGCTGTGCGTCTCGCGCACAGGGGGCGTCTGCCAGTGGTCTCTGTCCCAAGTCAGGATACATGTATCAAGTCGGCGCTGTGCGCCGAGCCCCTAGCAGGCGTGTACGAATCTATGGACATGAATTGGCCCAGTTCGGGACGAATCTACGTGACAGACGATGAACGACACGCAAACCAGTGGACGTGTGCGAACCTACTTTTGTGCGACGCGCCGGCAGCGGACGTGTACAAGTGGTATCTGTCCCGGCGTACGGTTGCTTTGGTCTTAGCGGTGGCCAGATCGGCCACTGTGCCACAGAGGTGCACAGTCACAGCCAGCATTAGGTGCCCTAGTTGGCGATGAAATTTGTAGTGTAAGTGCCGCAAACTTGGGCTTGCTGCCTGCAATGGTATAGACACCAACACGCGGCGTTGGACTGGAGCTTGCCATTCAGCTATGAAAACAAAGTTGAATATATTATTTTTGTGTGATATGAATTGCATAAAAAACTACTACGAAAACGACGACAAGTTGCATATCCATCCACTTGAATCACTCGCGCTCAGTGTGCGATGCACCGGCACTCAAACGCCCGTCGTTTGCGAGTCGTGTACTGGAATGTCAGCTCTCGTAGCGTTGGAATGTCATGGATGGCAAAAATATCCAGCCGAGTAGTATTGGTCCAGTCGTATTCGTACAGTGCGCAATTGGGGCGACATGAATGGTTAACAAACCTGCTCTTGTTTCCACACGAAAATGCGTCGATGAAGATCGTTCTCCCTCCGTTCCAGCCCGCCTTTGTCCGCAACTGAGCTTGGTAGCGCTGGTCCTCTCGCGCAGCGGCATCACACGCATACACAATATCACCTACGTACTCGACAATAAAAGCACCCTCGAGAATTGGATAGCTGGATACGACACTGAAGCCCGCACGAGTCTCAATCAAGTCGAGTGGATAGGTTTTCTCAAATCGATTGCCGCAATTGAAATCGTTAGAGCAATTGAGGTCGTCGCAGATCATGCACGTGGCGACGTTGACGCATGATCTCAGCAAATGATTTTCTGCCACACAACGCCTGTAGCAGAGGCATGGGTCTTCAATGCGACGAGACTTCTTCGGGACGGGATACGGCTGTGTCGTCGAAAACACGCTGCGATCAATGTAGACTACGGTATCAGGCCACGCCTGTGGTTCGACGAATGCATAGTCAACAGGTGGTAGATTGTTGGCCGGATCGACCACGTGCAGTCGGCTTCTTGGTGCCGGATCATTCAGTCTCGAGACTTCCTGATCGGGTTGTTCAAGGAAGCGAAATGGGACTTGAAAGATCCGATCCCACGCTGCTTGTGTGGCTTGGTTCAAAGTGGTGTTGGTTGCTGCACGATTCTGACTTGTTGTAGCAGGGGGTGGAGGCGTGTGTAGCATGATGTAGGAGGCGCCCGAAGTAGTTCTGTAGGCGCGGGGTAGTTTATACGATATGATTTTATTAAAACCAGCAACTGCTCACCCAGTGATTAGAAGACAAAAACGGGCTAGCAGATCGGCGGCCTGTTGCGATGAGTTGCTTTACCGTACAGTATATATGTACGTATTTGTCTCGCGGGCCGAGGAGTAACGGCCAACAAGACTTTCGAAGCGTGTCGAAAGTGCGGCGTGTCTGCCTATCCGCCATGCGGTTGACAACGCTGTCTGGCAAAGACTAAGATGCGAGTGAGATGCTTGTTGTGCTTTTAACGTAGGCAAGAAAGTAGATATCGCTGTAGTTCTGCATGTTCCGAATGCAATCGTAGAGCAATCACGATAGACATGTGCGAATTCACACCGTCTCGCAGAAGGCGAGTCCATGCCCGTCAGCAGCGCCACTTGATCGGCGCCACACGTTAATAGCATACCACGAAATGTCGTTGATCTTTGCGGCATGAAGCTACTAGTCTCAAGCGTAAATACTTCGAAATCGTAGAGAAGTATGTCGAAGGCGTTACGAGCAACGAATCAAACTTGCCGTTGGCAGGAACGCTAGCGGCGGCAATAGACTCACTTCGCTGGTGTTGGGTACGAACGCCGCCCGTTGGCGCGGAGTGAGTAGTGAGTGAGATGTTGAGTGGGTTGAGTAAGATGACCTGCGTCGGTGGTGTTGCGTACGCCGCCGATCGTTGGCACGAAGTGAGTAGAAAGTGAAATGATTGACCGGTTTGTTAAGATGGCATCGCTGTAGTTGAATGTGCACCGAACGGCATCATATTGTGAAGCACCCTGGGAGCGAGTACATGTTTCCAGTATACGAAGGGCAGGATCACCATGTACAAATCCCCGCCGTCGTGCAGATGGCAAGTACATGGCCCACAGCAGCGCAGTGTGGTCGTTAGAACCATGCCACGAAAGGTCGAAGATATTGAAGTTACAAGTCTATTGACACGAAGTGGCTCTGGATTTTATGGTGACGCACCGCCGTCATGACTGTGGTCTAAATTTTCGGGCAGGAATACTATTGGATGAAATGGAGATTGCGGCTCGGCTGTACCCGTGCGACACGGGTGACGTAGGATGTGAGACTGATTTATGGAAATATTTGTCGCCTAACCGCAGGTGGGCCCAACCGGCTGGAAATGGGCATCCGGGAAGTGCACACCCAGGATTGCAATACCATATTCTGTCCAGGCCCCGGACTTTCCCTTACGATGAGTGCCTAAATCCTGGCGGAGAGTATGATTGGGAACGTATCCCAGATTGTACCTCATCTTGCTGTGGTTCAGAGCGACTACTAAAGACAATGAACCAGGATCATCCACAACCAACGCCCAAGTCGTGCGCTGGAAAGCACAAGAGTCAGGATATCATGTGAATCCTGAATTCTGAGTCCCAAATCCTGAACCCCGAATTCCTGAATCAAGAATGCCTGAATCCAGACCACCGACTACTGACTGCTGACTTCGAAGACAGTGGTATGTCATCAAGTGAAACGCAACTTGAACAACCGCTAAGAATCCAGCAGAACTGTTGATTCGACACTTTTGAAGCAACCAAGACAATGTACCCAGACCATATTGAAGCGAAGACATTTGCCCCAAGGTATAGTGAAGTCAAGATATATTACCCAGAGCTGAAATCTAGAAGGAAGAGATAGTTTAAGGCTTAAGCCAACGACATAGTTTGTTTTACCCCGTACTGCGCAAGTGACTTCGGCCAAGCCTGCCGACGGAAATCCGGAGGACCCGAGACTACGACCACGGTACACCAAGGGGCACTTCGACCATCAGGACGGGTCGTCTGTGGCACTCCACCTCATAACATCAAGTCCAGTTAGGTGGTGACCAGAGACGCTCTGGCGCCCTGGGTTGACCCACCTATTCCATATCCTAGTTGGGTCACTAGCGTGCTGGTGTTTTGCCCATTTCATATTACCTGTGGTGTTCTGGGTGACTCAGTAGCAGATGTCCCCAGAATTGATAATTTAACTGCTGGCGCTGGATGGTGAACGCGCGGTGATGTATGTGCGTCGTGAAGTTCGACGTTGGGAGGTGTTGTAGTCTGGACGAATCGCACCCCCGAATGTGGATTTCGCGTGGCCGACACCAAGGCCGGACGTCAACACTTATTTCGAGGCGGCGTTTGCGACGGGAGACTACCTCAAGTGGCGGTCGTCAATAGAGAGTAAGGATGACACCTGGATTTCAGAGATGAATCCTGTCCGCTGGGGTGTTGGAACTGCCCTGGATCTCGTTGCGATCCAGGTTCCGTCGACAATGCCGACATCACGTGAGTGTGTTGTCATCCTGCAGACGCTGCTCTTCGAAGCCGGGTTCGAGTTCACTAACTTGATTCCCGAGTGGTCCAGGATGCATGCATCCAGGATTCCGGATGACCTGGTACGCAGAGTGGCGGGTAAAATTCAGGCGTGTCTCGCTGTCGAACTGATTGAATGGAGACAAGTCATCGCTGGAGTGCGTTTCAAGGTGGTCCCTGTTCAGGATGAGAAGTCTGAACTCAGGATTCAAGAGTAACCGCCAAGACTGGAGTATCACACTCAGGATGCACAACGCGATATATTGATGGAGGACTACGACACGGACTTGCTTGTACGCGAGTTTGTGTTGAGGTTCCGGGCGACCGGACTCAGGGCGACCAGAAGTCCTCGTGGGTCGAGCGATGGTGAACCGTGGTTGAAGCGCTCGCAGCACCAACATCCACGTCCACTTAACACTTCGACTCCATCCGCGTTGTCAACTCCGTCGTTGTCTTCATTGCCTCCGTACAAATCTTCGACTCCATCCGCGTTGTCAACTCCGTCGTTGTCTTCATTGCCTGCGTACAAATCTTCGACGAGCCAGTCGCGTCAGGATTCGATCGTCCAGAATGCTGAAATCCAGGATGCTGAGAGTCTGGATGCTGAAGCCATGGACACAGTTCCTGCCACGTTACCCAGTATCATTGGCACTTCAAGGTCTTCGGATGAGAGTGTGACGTCAGGGGCGCAGACTTCCCGAGGTAGTTCATCGTCTTCGTCGATGATGTCGACCTGTCGAAGCGCGTCTTCACACATGCCGTACGCTGGAGATGATGCAATGGCACTTGTGGCCCAAGGCGGTGGCGCAGCTGTTGCTGCTGTCGCACCTATGGGCTACTACGTGACTCGAACGGTGCTCCCGCCACGCCCCGCCCTGGTGAACCAGGATGATGTCGAGGTGGCTGAGTCCGAGACAGTTGTTATCCAGGATGCCGTGCCTAAAACACACGATGCATCCAGGAACACGAGAAGTTCATCCAGGGGAGACATGCCGCATTCTGACGCGCGAGACTCTGAAAGTGATCATGGTGACCGGCGAAGCAGACACCGGAGCCTGAGAGGTGACACGTCGTCACGCCGCTCGTCGAGACCCAATATGCCTTCAGTATCCAGTCGTTCATCCAGGATATCATCTAGGCATTCTGGATCCGCATCGTCCGCTAGCTCTGGGCCAGCCCAAATTGAGCTGACGTCATGCGACACCAGCAGGAGTGGCAGGCCCGGATGGAGAACGAGCAGAGAGGATTTCTCGCCAGAGAACGCTTGGAGGCCATGGAGCGGGAGCGACGCAGAGATCAGTGCGACCTGGATGCACGTCGTCAAGTCCAGGAACTTACGGACCGGCTTGTACGTGTGGAAACATCTCGACTTGAAGCCGAACGCCGTGCACAGGAGTTGGAAGCCCGTCAAACCCAGGATGAATTGCGAACTCCAGGTTTAACCCAGAATGCAGCGCGAGCTGATATCCTGGGGGACGAGCGCTAGGATGCATCACATCCTGGACATGTGCAGCAACAAGACGCGGAGCATGTACGCGAGGCTGGAAGTGTGAGGCAGGAGCGGACGTCAGAAATGGAAGCCATGAGACTGAAAGTCCAAGAAGCCGAAATTGCACTGAGTCGTGAACGTGAGACTTCCCAGAATATGCAGAAGTTTCAAGTCGGACAATTGCGCGACCTTCGTGCAACATTGTCCCAAGTTTAAGCCTTGCGTGCGACACGTCCCCCTCATTCAGCAACTCGAGTCAAATCTGAAGGGTCGCCTCACCCTGATTCAGCAGCATTGTACCCAGAATCCAGTGGTGTCATCAGACATGTCGCAAATGTCACAGATCCAGGAATGGAAATGACTCTCCCAAAGAACATCACCGAAGTCGGGGCTGCACAACTGCTTGCGACCGTCCAGTATTCATTTCCGCACAACCACATTAAGCAGACGCTGAAGGAGAATGATGCTGGCGAAGCTACAGCCGCGCAAAGTGCTCCGGTGAGACGAGGGGCGGCGACAGCGACAGCCACCTCCAGGGCGCACGCGGAATCCAGTGTCGAGAAGTCAGAAAGCGGGTACACTGGTGGGAGCTGTTCGCGAACCTGGCTGCCCAGGGTGCGTGTTCGAACAAGATGCGCATCCAGGAACCCAAGCTGAAACTTTCTGGAGCAGCGCGAGTGGTTTAACCAGCTTTCCAAGCATACGCAGCGTGACTAGAAGGAGTTGGCGTCTGGATTCAAGAAGAAGTATTTCTGAACGATACTTCGCGATGGAAATGCGATCTTCTGAAAGTGCCCTGGATTTCTTCTACCAACTGAATTCTGCAGCCGGTAAGGCTGACATCGATTTCAGAAAGTCGACCAAACGCTTGGAGAAGCACATCCGCCGGTTCATTACGAAGCTCAAGGAGACACGTCTGAAAACGTCATTGCAAGGACAGTGGTTCAAGAGCATTGCTGACCTGGAGTACGCTTTGGAGCAGGATGAGGAAGTCTGGACCCAGAATGAGCGAGATGCAGCCGCATCCAGGACTCGGGATTTTCGTACAGGAAATGCCTCTCACGGGCGACCTCAACCGAAGCGTTTCGGACGTGCGTTCGTGGCTCACAACGTGGACTCTGATGCAGAACCAGATGAATATCAAGACGAACCAACCCGAATCCAGGATGCCGCGGCTGAATTCAGAGTTTCAACTCAAGCGGTGAATTCTGGATCACGTCACGATGCCCGTATGGATGAAGATGTTCTGAATCGAAGGCATTCAGGCGCGGAGTGGACACAGTCACTCACTAATGAAGTTTATCGTGTGATGGATAACATGGGTTGGCGTCCGCCCGCACCCTCTCCACGTGCCAATTCTGGACAGCATTCTGGACGTCGCCATAACCCGAATTGGGTTAAGCACTGCGAGAAGTGTCACAAGTGGGGGCATCCCGAAGAAAGTTGCTGGAAGGACGTGAAGTGTGATCGCTGTCAGGAATTGGGTCACCCGACAAACATGTGTCATGCGCAGTCGTGTGACAACTGTGGCAAGTTGCACTAAGGAAAACCGTGTGAAGATGGGAAAGCCCTGGAAGACATCAAGAAACTCGCTCGCCAAGGTGTACTCAAGGACATGCCAAGCCACATCCTGGATAAACTCCTGGATGACGAGGCCAATCCTAGAAAACCGTTAAGCCGCTAAGCCCGCTGGATGGGGATCGAGTACGCGTCGGGCGGAGGCAGGCCCCACAATTGTGTGTTCTAGTGTATGTAGGCCCAGAGCTGAGAAACTAAGCCCCAGAAAAACAACAATGCATGACCACTTTGATTCCAGACCAACTGAATCCTGACGACATGAATCCTGACTTCACTGATGAAATTGTGGAATACAGGCTTCATCCAGGACAGCGGTATGGCTGGTGGGAAGACCACAGTCTGGAGTCGAGGAAACAAGACGTTGGTATGGTGCATGGTGCAGTTAATGATTATCGGACAAAGATTCTCCTGGATACCGGGGCGACTGTGAGTATTGTGTGTCTCAACTTAGCGCGTAAGTTGGGACTCAAGCTCCAGACGCACAAACAAACGAAGGTGTCCGGAATGGAAGGTGTTCCGACGTACATTGCTGCTAGCGCTCAGGTGAAGATTACTCTCGGTCCAAGAGTGGTGTACATCCTAGATGTCTGGGTTGCAAATATTGGCAAAGGGATTGATGTGCTCCTTGGAGTTGGTTTCATGTACGCAGCTGAGATTCGGGTTAGTGTTCGTGAAGGACTGATCACACTTCCTGATGAGACACTCGTAATGTGTGGATGGCCGTTGCAACAGCGACCGAGTGTCGATTTACCAATCCAAAGTCAGGATGACTTGTATTTACGCACTGGCGAGGATTCGATCGTGCGAATTCAGTACGGTGAGATTAACCCGCAGTGCGAATTGGTGTGGGCCGGACGTTGTGATCTGTGGGTAACTCAGATTATCTACGCTGCAAGATCCTGGCCTATTGCTGTGCGAGTGGTAAACGTATCGGATAGTGAACTTAGGATTGACAGCAAGACACCGTTAGCCAGGATTGTAAAATATGGTTTCTTCACACAGGCTGGCCGCTTTGTGCGCCCTGGATTCCTAGCGTATCGAGAATGGCAGATCCTCATCCACGAGAATATCCCGTCACCGGAAGCCAAGATGCGTGCAAGATGTCGTGCTGAAACCCAGGGAGAAGCTGAATTACCCTGCACGAACACTCCGAGGTACAAGTGGCCGAACAAAATGTTGATGCGACCGAAGGATGGTACGAACAGAGTGCAGAGGGTCAAGTTGCAGCCTGCACCAAGTAGGCGCCGAGTACGTTTCGCTCAAGATGCGGCTACCCAGACTGACGTTGATCCTGAGGAAGTTGCTGTATTGTCATGTGATGTTGGAATGGATATCAGCGATCTCAATGATGTCGCCACTGAAGGCATAACGAAGACTGTGTGCTCTGATGAAAAGAATCCAGAATACATGGCATCGGAAGTCAAGGTGGACGATGAAATCCTGGATCCTAGTCTGACCGGCATTGACATTCTGGAGGATAATTCCGAGATCGACGATTTCCTGGATATGCCTACGATAGCCATGCCTGGAACTCCTGTGAGTAAGCTCAAGAAAGGGTACGATCGCTGCATGCGAGTCACTGCCGAAGAACTTCATTTGGAACCAGCAGTCTACATGCGCGAAGGCAGTGAAATCCTGTCTCAGCTACGTGATCAATTGGCTCTACTCCCTGACTTGCAGGATTTGTCTCCAGAATGTAACATCGAGGAGGCAGATGTCGGCGATGCCGAGAAGTCTACTCCAGAAATAACCGACAAACTGAAGCGAATTCTAAAGCGTCATCGGAAGATCTTTCTGGGAGACGGCAATGCTGCCCCTGCGCGAGGAGTAGTTTGCGACCTGGACGTAGCTGACGCGAAACCGGTCGCCCAACGTCCAAGGTCCATCGCTCCTCATTTGATGCTCAAGGTGTATGAACTCCTGAAAATGCTTCTGGAAACCGGACTCATTGAGCATTCTGAGTCGCAGTGGTCATCCCCAATTGTGATCGTCCTGAAGAAGAATGGCGTCGACATCAGGATATGCATCGACTACCGTGTGGTGAGCGAGTTCATCAAGCTGCTGCACTACCCTCTGCCACTCATAGATGACTTGCTGATTGGTTTTGAGTCGGCTATGAGGTTTATGAGTCTGAATATGGCAAGTGGATTCTGGGCTGTCCTGATGACAGAGAGAGCTAAGTTAATTTCTGCGTTCGTCTGCCCATTTGGACACTTCCAGTGGATCAGGATGCCTTTCGGTCTTAAAAACGCCCCGCTCATTTATCAGGCAGTCATCAATAACTGCTTGTGGGGGTTTGTTCGCCTGGATCCAGAAGAAGAAGCGAGGGTGTATCCTGACGTCCTGGATTTCTTAGGACTGGATCCCATGGAATTGGGGTGAAGTGAATTTCCGGACCGGTGGATTGAGTGGCATAATTCTGAGACAGTGGCTGAAAGATGGGCCCCGACCCGGTGATGGAATAAGAAATGGAATAGGGAGACGAGCCAAGTGCGCGGTGGGACCCAAAGTAGTGTGGCGGACCTGCGGTGCGGGTGTAGACCTCAGATCAAGCATGAGTGGCGTGAATCCGGACTTCAGACTGTCAGATCTGGATCACGATGGAGCGAGATCCTAATGCCCGGGCCCAGACCACGACGGAATGGGCGTGATCTACTGTACGGCTACACAGACATGGGCCCCGGCTTGAGGCGACTTGGATATCAGATCGGGTCCATACATGGGATCTCGGTCTGGCTGGCGATCTTGAGTCTTGGATCTAGGCCATACGCCTGATCTCGGATCCGGTGTATAGGGATGGCGATGTATCGCAATCCGATGATTACTTCAAGGCAGCAGGTGATCTGCTGCAAGGATGGGAAGATGGTAGAAAGGACATAGATTCAGTCGTGCACAGCAGGTTAGTGATCGTAGAGATTGGATCCAGGATGGAATAGGACATAACCATAAATCAGAACCAAATTTACCCTGAAGTACACAAGCGTATCGCCCCCAACCAAGAACCGGGAATTACATTGGCCCCTCAAGGCGTTGGTAAAGCAAGACATCGTTGATCTAGCTGTTAGCGTAAATCTGGATAATACATTGGCCAGATTTACCTACACTAGTGATCTACTATCCAGTGCATACCCCAGATCCGACGGAGTTTATTACTTGGCCTGAAGATCCTTTGGTTTCTCAACCCCCCAAGATCCCGTTATAGGAAGCGGCAAGTAACGCAAGGAAAGGAAGGAAAGGAAGTAATCACACCCAAAGGCAACCCCCCGGCCCCGGATCAAGTCCAGGCCGCCAGATCAGAGCTTGATTGAGTCGCTCTGGATCTGGATCCATAACCGGCAGCAGAGCGAAGACTTCCGCGCTGCTCCACCCCCATCCCCGCGTCCCGCCAGGACGTTCACGAATCACATCGCTGCATCCTTCGGAGCGCCGAGAGAGCAGATCCTGCCCACCAACGGGTACACAAGGTGAGACCAAGTTCAGCAGATCACAGATCATCGGGGGACCCCCTCCGTTAGTTGGTGTCTGGGCATTGTTGGGAAGCGGGATCCAGCCTCAACCAGTTTTTGGCTGATCCCGCTACACCACTATGGTGCGCGTGCCCGGATCCCTTGACGACTCCGGGTTTCACCGTGAGTCCGCAGAAGAAGATGTGCAAGTGAAGATTGAACCAGGGGAACAAGCGTCATCGGAGATCGGATCGACGACGGCGCCGCTGAATGAAGCAAGATCCGCAGATCGGCAGAACCCTAGGAAGAGATCTGTCGACAGACAAGAGGTAGATTCGGATCCGGATCTAGAAGAGAAACCTCGATTTCCTCCCCAGGTCTCTTGGGGGACCCCCGCAGATCTCGATGCGAATCGAGATCTGCCGAACGATGAGGTGAAGGTAAAACCTGAACCATATTCTTTCACAAACCCGCCAGCCCCAAGATCCACCGCGAAGAAGAAGAAAAGCAAGGCTGCGCGCAAGAAGCTGAAAGCTCCGAGTCGGAGACTGAAAATCGCGGTGTATCGGCGAAGCTTTGGAACGAAAACTCGCTGGAATATGCATACCATAGGAAAAACCTGAGCAAGTTCCTGATCCAAAATCCGATGATGCAGGTTCTCAGGCTCAAACAGATCGGAGTCCTGAAGGGTCCTGTTTCAGTCCCAAGGGTGACATACAACAAGCTCGACGCTGTGAAAGACCAGTTCCAGCTGCTGGAAGAAGCTGGTCTAGTCGCGGGAGCATTTGGTGCGAATGATCTGTTCGACTTAGATCAAGATACGATTAACTACGCGACCCGAGGACTGTTCGGTCATCTGAAAGTCTTGGTAGGCGAAAGCTCCCAGATCCATGATCACGATCCATCCCCTCGGATCAGCGTGACGGAATGCCCGACGGGATCATCACATTATGCATCCGCTACGTCGGAGCCGGACTCAGATGACTCGCCGGGGCCACGACGAATGTCTCTAACCGTCAAGCGCAGCTTTGTTGAGATCACGTGCGAAGGCACCAGATCGGGAATCACCAGATCAACAGAAGAAACTGACGACGCCTGCTGCTCCGATCTCGGTGTCTCTCCCGTGGAAGCAAACCGTGCCTGCAGATCCGATCCCAGCGGCGGCCGCGCCGGACATGACGTCTGGCAGGTTAGAATCGTACTTTCAAGCTGCGATGAGCCGATTCCTCAAGGAACAGCAACCTACCATTGCTCCCCGAATGCAGGCAGCCCCGACGTATTCTGGAGGTCAAGATGTGGACATGGGGTCAGTGGGATCATCATATTACCACCCGTCACCCTGGGAGTACGACCCTGACGACATCGAGGTTCCCAACTCAATCCGCGCTGCGGTAGCCACAGCTGCTGCCGGATCCGGTGGGTCCTCCATGATCCAACGCGTCCGGATCTCGGCGATCTCGGATCTGAAGGAGTTCACGGGGAAAGATCAAGACGAAGACCGCGCTAGATCCTGGGTCAGCAAGGTCAAGTCCGCGTTCCTTCGGGATCAGGCTTCGGATGAAGAAAAGTGTCTGACCTTTGCGGATCTGCTGGCTGGTCCCGCCAAGAACTGGTACCGCCAGTTAAGCCGAACTACGCGGAACAAATGGGGTGATCTGCTTCGTGGTTTCCAGATGCAATATTGTGTGCCGGGAGTGTCGGTTGCGTGGCAATATTATCACGCTCGCAAGCGATCCGATGAGTCTCCGTTAGAGTACCTTCATCGTCTAAATGTCGCCGCCCTACGTACACGTCCCAAGATCAAGGATGGCGAGCCAAAGGACCGCCGCGAACTCGTGGATCACTTCATCGGAACCCTGGTAGATCAAGATCTGGCCGACAAACTTACGTTGCTCCGGCTCACGGACGCGGATGCGTTGGAGGAGGTCCTCCGAGGGAGAGATCGAGCGAAGAGCCGACAGAAGCGGTCAGCGTTCGGATCTAAGTACCGCCAGAAGGCGCCGTCAGCGGCGCCAGCTGCGCCGGCCAAGCGAGCGGTTCGTGCAATCCAGATCTCGAGTCCAGATCCGGGATCTGACACAGGGTCCGATGGGTCGGATGGTGAGGGTGATCTGCGTCGAATTCACCTGATGTCGACTGAGGAGAAGTCCCATGCTGCTGGGGGCGACCCGCGGCCGCAAGATCAACATCGACAAGGCCAGACTGCCCCAGATCAAGCGCTACAGGATCCCAGACCACAAACCCGACACGGTGGATCAGATCGCAACCGGTGCTCTCACTGTGGATCCCGCAAGCATACAGATCTCGGGTGCTGAGGCGTCCGACCTGCCAGAAGTGTGGCAAGCGAGGGCATCCAACTGATCATTGCCTCTTCTATGCCGTGGATGTGGTGAACTTCACGACATGGGCAAATGTCCGACGGAGGAGTTCTACAACCTGATCCGTCAATGGTACAACCCCAACAAACATGCGGGGATGCTGCCAGCAATGGCGGAGAAGATGTTAAACTAAGACGCTCGCCGGTTTGGAAACCCGTACGAGCCGAGCGTTCTAGATATTGCATCTATGCATTTGTGAACAAGCTATCGGTAGATCCAGGTAGCGAATGACCAGATCTACACGGTAATACATGTGATCTGCATGAAGGACATGTTACCAAGATCTCGAGCCTACGGTCGGACGAACTCAGTCGGGCTGATGTCAAAGCGTCTCTAGATCTACGATCGGGAGAACTCCGTGGCTATTGGGGACAGCGAGGACAAGAAGAGTGGTTCAAGCCGACCGGCAATGAGGTTAACACCGCTGTCCCAGATCCAGATCCACCCCGTGTCAGTGAATTTCGCAGATCCGATGCTACGAACCCTTTGGATCTCCTGCCAGGCGAGGCGCGGGAATACTGGAAACATCGTGCGCCAGGTAAGTGGTTCCGACAAGCCAAGCTGACTGGTAAGATCAACAATGAAAAGGCGATGTTACTCTTAGATACAGGTGCCGAGGTGTCCATTGTGAATACTACCTTTGCTCGTAAGGTTGGGGGCTATATGGACACGAGTCAGAGCCAAGAATGCGTTGGAATTGGCGAAAACGTGTATACAACGGAAGGAAGGACGCGGATCAAGATCACTCTAGCAGGAACGCTGGTGTATTTATTTGACATCTGGGTGGGCGATCTATCGGGTCAAGAGGCTATTTTGGGCATGTATTTCATTGTACCGGCTGGGATCCGACTGGATCTAACAGATGGAGCAATCTGTCTACCCGACGAGATCAAGATCCAACTCAGTGGACGTCGTCAGCTTTACAATGACAAAGCAAAGCTGCTCCGCCTGGATCAACACATGCAGGTCGAGGTTGGAGAGGCTGTGGAATTACCGCTGCGGCTGCGCCAGTCCGACTGAGAGAAGCTGTGGGTCACGCGAGAAGATCGCTGGGTGCCAACGGTGATCAAAGGCCCCGGCAGGATCTGTTACCTGCAGATCACTGACATCGGAAAAGCGAAGCTCATCTGACAAGGGACGAGAAGTTCGGTACGTGGCTGGCTGCAGACCGGGTTCCCCGCCTTCCGGGTTTTGTCTCGATCGGATCTCGCCGCTATATGGAGTGGCAGAACTTGGCTCTCGAAGCTACGGTCGAGATCGGATCTGTACCAATCGACTCACTAGGGGACGATCTCGGACCGGCGGTCGAGCGGCAGACGTACGCCACACCCCGCGCGATACTCAAACGGAGTCAGATTGCTCAGAGCATCAGCGGATCCGGCGGACCTGCTGCGAGCGACGGAGACTTGTACGCGTCTAAGTCACAGGAGGCTGTTAAAGGTGCCCAATCAGGAGGCGAGAATGACTGCCGAGGCGATAGCGGAGTGGCAGAACCGGATCAAGTCGAGCGGAGTTTGAATGGTGGGACCAGCAAATGCAGACGAAAGCAGGAGGCAATCAGTGCGGGAAACCCAGCCCAGCCAGCACAAAAGGTCGGACCACCTGATTTGCGCCAGGAACTGTGTGGCCAAATCGCATTGGCATTGGATCCGGCTATAGATGCCGGGATTCCACAACAGGTGGCAATCAAGGATACTGGGATGGATCTAACACCAGTACTTTCGACAGGAGTGATTTCAGACCTGAAGGATCGATATCAAGGCTTCTTCCTACCCGCAGAAGTGCTGCTCAGCCCCGATCCGCATGACCAAGGTGGACTACGCTCTCCCGATCTCATTCCGGTACCCCAGCAAGCTTCAGCTGGTTGAGTTTCCATTGATTACGCGGTCCCGTCGATGCGTATCTTGACAGATCGGCAGGATTCAGCAGGTGTCAGCCAGAGACGAGGCAAAGATTCTGATCCAGATCGGCTGATCCCGGACTTATTGCATGACGACCAGAAACAGGATGAGGATCCAAGTCCGGATCTGCCAGTTCCGGTGGTGGTGTCGGACCAAGATCAGAAACGACTGGTGGGACCCGCTGCAGATGGGGAGTCTCACTATCACGAAGGTGGCGATTTGTCGGCGGAGGACGTTGAAGGCGAGCTGGCGATACTGCCCGAGATCACGATTACCACGGGAGAAGTAACGCTCGACGACATTCAAGTGGGCGAATACCCCGGATGAAATCGACCGTCTACGGCAGATCATCTGGCGCAAGCGGCATCTCCTGATAGGCAAAGGCAACGCACTGCCCCCGGCGGCTCGAGGGGTTGTGTGTGATATCGACATGGGTGGCGCAAGGCCGATAGCGCAGCGCGTTCGGAAGATCGCACCTCAGTTCCGGGAGAAGGTGTCGAATCTGATCAAGGGACTACTATCTGCCAAGATGATCTGGCACTCAACGTCTCCATGGGCGTCGCCGATAGTGCTGATCATCA
Source organism: Phytophthora foliorum (assembly GCA_024679135.1). Taxonomy (NCBI): domain Eukaryota; phylum Oomycota; class Peronosporomycetes; order Peronosporales; family Peronosporaceae; genus Phytophthora; species Phytophthora foliorum. Next base: position 30,280 of record JAHWLE010000063.1, read on the forward strand.
AGAAGAATGGGGTGGATATTCGTCTATGTATTGATTATCGGCTAGTTAACGGTCTCACTCGGCTGATGATCTACCCGATGCCCTTGATCAATGATATGTTAGAAGACTTGGACAAGGTGCTGTGGTATTGCTCTCTGGATATGGCAAGTGGATTTTGGGTGGTGACAATGACGGATCGGACTCGTGCGATCTCGGCCTTCATCACCCCCTTCGGTCTTTTTGAGTGGAATCGGATGCCCTTCGGCCTCAAGAATGCGCCTCAGATCTACCAACGGCTCTTGGACAACGCGTTGTATGGCTTCACCCGGATATCGCGATCTGGCAACTCAGAAGGTGGGACAGACCTGTTTGAATCCGGGGAACCTGAAGATCCAGGCCGTCCGTCGGTGCTGGGACACAGATCTTACATCGACGACATCCTGGTGACCTCTGGAGCTTGGGATCAGTTGTGCGATCGGGTTGACAATTTACTGGAGGCGTGTGACAAGTGAAACCTGTCGATAAGTGTTGTGAAGAGTTTTGGGGGCCGCGTGAGGTTGATTACTTGGGACACCGGGTATCTAGCGACGGCCTTGAAGCGCATCCTAAAGATCTGAAAGCTTTGACTGATCTGCCCTTCCCGAGCTCACTCCGATCCATGCAATCTTTCTTGGGGAGTTTGAACTATTACAGTCGTTTCATAGAAGACTATGCAATCTACGCCGCGGTCCTGTATGAGTTACGGGAGGAGGAGTTTGCCGAACTGAAGAAACATCGAGATTTCCGCCAGATCCTGGATCAAGGATCACCAGATCTACATCCCGGAGCGCCGGACCGGAATATGGCGGATCTGGTGACGCCGAAGGTCGACGGAGTTGACGAGAGATGGATCCGTGCCTACAAGGCATTTGCAGCGCTGAAAAGAAAGATTGCGTCGACGCCGATCTTGCGTCATTTTGATCCCGATCGGCTTCCTGTGGTTGTCATCTATGCCAGTGATTGGGCGATCTCGGCGACCTTGATGCAAAGCCATGATCTGATCTACTATACTATCACCTTCGCTAGTCGAACGCTGAAGTCGAATGAGCTGAAATATAATGTAGTGGAAAAGGAGGTGTTGGAGCTGTTACGCATCCTGGATCTGAACTACAACTTGTTGGTAGGACGTGAGATCCGGATCCTGACTCGACACTCGACTTTGGCTTGGCTGTTCAAATCTCCCGGTCTCCAGGGACGCCTGGGTCAATGGGCCACTCTTCTCTCACCGTGGACGCTTGCGATTATGAAGTGCACTAAGGGCGAAGACGAAATCCTAGGGGCGATCGCGGCTAGCATTACACCCAGATCCGAAGTGGACAAGGCACTTATCGCGATCGCGCCGAAAAAAGAACCTCGACGGCAGATCCAGACCCCGGTCCCGACTGTAAGAGCAGACGAGGAGCTGTTCGTGGTGAGTTTCAACGGATCTGCCCGAGTCAAGCGCGGAGGAGGCGCATACAGTGCGATCCTGTGGAAGTTCCCCGAGTGGACCGTGTTGAAGGCCTGATCTGGCTATGCGGAAGGTCTGACAGTGAATGAGGTAGAATACAATGGCCTTCTGTTATGTTTCGATCTTCTGGATGGTATGGATCTAGGACGACTGGTGATCTGTGGTGACTCAAACCTGGTGATCCGACAAGTGCGGGGTGAGATCGATTGCAAGGCGCCGGGGTTGACTCTGTTAAAGCAGAAGGTCTTGGACGGCTGAGATTTTAGCCAGATCACGAGCTGATACATGTCAAGCGCGATTTGAACGGCAGTGCGGATAGCCGGGCTGGTGCAGCTCTCCAGCGACAGCTAGGGGTTGTAATCGACGAGGAAGAGGCTCACCGAGACCTGATCACACTGAACCGCTTGGACGAGATCTTGGTTGTACGATTCGAGGAGCCAGTGGTCAGAATCGCGTCAGTAACGACCCGATCCGGTCTCAGATCCCGATCCAGCGCCGGACCCTGATCTAACCCGAGGGTCCTGCAGGATGAATTCGTCCGAGACTTGAGGATTGATCGGATCCGGCAGGCTCAAGACGAACAGGTGCGGATCTCGGGCATGAAGAAGTATTTCAAAGGTGAAGTGGCAGATCTAACCCAAGATGAGGCCCGATCCCATGGAAAGTTGGCGACGGACTACGAGATCGACAGTGATGGCTTGCTCTTCTACTACCCCCCCCCTTCATGACTTAACATCTTGACTTGTATGGAATACTTTAAATAAGTATAAACACCGCGTTCACGAAAGGGTTAATAGCACCACTAACGTGAAGTAATAAGTTGTCGATCGATAATGGTGCTTCGTTTTAGGTATGTATTAATAACTAGCGTTGGTTTACTGCGTCTCATTTACCGCACTAAGATGTACTACCTCTGTGAGGAAAATACTGCACACTTGGAAAAAAAAATTGAAGCGCTCCGCCTCGTTCATTTTCGCGTTTATTAGATATGCAGAGGGGTGCTTCAGTAAAGAAAAGAATCGAGATCAGAAGGTGGTGCGGCAGGCAGCATTGCGGTGGACCTAGCATGGGCAGGGAGCTGCGTAGTACTGCTGTCACTCGTTGGAAGAGGAGTCACACTTTGCAGAGCGGCAAGCGTGGCGATGTCCAAGTGAGTATTAATGAGCGTCTGAGCAGCACACGGGGGTGTTATCGGGAGCGTGCCGGCGCGAAGTAGTTTGTCCTTTTGCATGTGGCTGAGGGGAAAGTTGTTGCGGCCGCTGCACTTCATGATCTGCAGCATTACCATTTGCAGGGTGAAGAATGTTTTGTTGAGCGTCTGAGCTGTTGTCTCGGCAAACGCACACTCCACTTCCTCGACGGGTTCCTCACGTATGTGTGGCCTCGTACGTGACTGCAACGTGGCGTAACGCTCGCCGCAGGTATCCCTCCTTGATCAATCGCTGGACACGATACGTGTTTACAGTAGATGCGGCCTGGACATGGTGTTGGTTCTCCCTCTCGATCACAGGGATATTAGCCACACGTCTGCACAGCGCCGCACGATCAAGCTTCTTCCTCACCATCGCGACCTTTCTCGATTTCACCACAGCGGCGACTCAGACGTCCATCGAGCCGACCCCTCTCTCCCAGATACGAGAAATGGTGAGGCGGGAAAGGTGAAAGTAGGCTGCAGCTCGGATGATTTCCCCATGCTTGAGGACTCCATTTGTGCTACGAAGGAGTAGGTACTCCCACACAGCTTGGCGTTCTATGTCGGTGGCTTTCATCGTGCTAGCAGTAGGCAGAACAGGTTATCTTTCGAAGTGAAGGAGGGAACCCGAAGAGGGGGGATCTGGGCGGGAGATTCAAAATTTCAAGCCTGATCACTTTTGCAAGGGTATTGCCTTTGGTTAGATTGTAATATGATTGGAAATGTGCAGTATTTTCCTCACAGAGGTACATGTAGTGCGAGTACTAACTACAGTGGTTACAGTAATTAGTCTTAATGATACTAATTATTGTGAGGTCATTTTCATCCGTTGATCATATATTAGTCTGGCTTTAATCTGTATAGACTAATTCTGTGCAGAGGCTAATTATGGTCACCAAAAGTACTATGAAATTCCTCAGCTCTAGACGAGTGCCTCCTAAATCACGTCCAACGTCGTTAACCACCCACCCTACACTCTAACGCTTCTCCTACCCAGGTCAGCTCAGGGAGAGACAACCTTGCAAGGTTACGATTGTCGTTGCAGCTCTTGCGCTACATGTGATATAGTGATGTACATGTATTAGCACGAAATAGCTGGACAAACTGCCACCACTCCCGCTGAAAATGAAGACGATAGCATGAACGGAAACCACTTGGCCATTCCAGATGGAAGAATCTACCTGTCTTTGTCGTTGCTGTACCGATTTCCCTATGTCAAGGCATACACCCAATGTGAGGTGTAGGTAGACCTGTCCCGGCTAAATGGACTTGCACTGACAAACATGACAGGCAAATCTGACTGTCTATTGGCTGGTAAGCAAGTGTATGTCTTGACATCTAGTATGGCTTGACATAGGGAATTCGGTACATGTAGTACATGTAGTACATGTACTGTACGGTACAGTAATCCTAGTAGGATTATGAGTTCCGATCCCGGTTGTTATCCTACTCGGCTACAGCAACGACAAAGACAGGTAGATTCTTCCATCTGGGATAGCCAAGTTGCTTCCCTTCATGCATAATGTTGAACAGCATGTTTTGTTGGCGAGAGTGACTAAATTGCCCGACCACGTAGGTATACGGTATTAAAATACCAGTACTGAATACATGTATTAGCAACAAGTATTGTGTTTTGCAATGCTTTTGTCGATTTCACTTGGCGGATGTGCTCGAGTTATATTATCTCGAGGTCGATTTAATAAATCGAGGTCTATAAAAAGGGCAGATCGATCTATTTAGGGCAGCTAATATTTCGGGCCAGGACAAACCAAATCTAGCGTCGTGATCTATTTCCCGATGGATTTAACAGATCAATCTCGATCTACCTCAAATCGATCCCTTTTGCATGTTTAAAAACGAAATTGATGTCGATCTATTTAATTCCACGTCGTCCTCACTATTACAGATTATTTTATGGTCTGGCCATGCTCGATCTAGGCCATAAAACGGAGCGAAATTTTAGCTGCAAACCACAATAATTGATCCAGTTTGTCGGTCCGATCCGAGATGCTATCATGGAGCGACACGCGACAACCACCACAAGGAGTTCAAGTACGGCTCACCTTCCCAGGCCGACGAATCAACTGAACCTCACTTCGCAATTTGCTTTCAAAGACAAAGTATCCAACCCGAAATCGACCCAAGATATCCATGCGTCTAAGCTACGTTCTTCTTGTGGCGGCAGCCGCTGTCGTCGTGAGCATGGATTCTACCTCGGCAGCAAGTGTCACCACACTTTCCAAGTTGAGTACGGCAAATGCCGTGGTTCCGACCTACGCTCATGAGCGCATCGGAAACGACCGTCGATTGCTAAGGAAGTACCAAGTTGTCGAAGGCGACGACGATAATGAAGAAGAAGAAGAGAGAGGATGGCTCGAGAGTCAAAAGATTCTGGTTAGGTTTGGATTCGCGCATTTAAAGAACGACATGGATGAGATGCAGAAGATTCTGCGTGAAGTCAACGATGCCAGCACTATAAAAGCACTCTATGCCAAGGTCGAGCCCCTGTTCACGAAGCATTTCAACGGCTACGACGAAAGGATGGGCTTGGAAAGATTTCAAGATATGTTAGATAAAACCGCTGGTTTGTCTGATGACATGAAGGGGATGCTGACTTCTGCGTACTCGAAGTACTATACCACGACCCACTTTCAGTAGACATAACTCGAGACTAGCGACCTCAATTGAATTTTCAATAGAATTTTGCTGGGAGTATTTTCTTACTTAAAATTGTGTCGTCGGGTTGCGGCCGCACGAACACTAACTCTATTACTAATGGCACGCCTTGCAACATGTTGTTAGTGACTTGTATAGTGTTGCAAATGTACTGCGTAATAGTAGCTCTACGTAGTACTAGTAGTAGCTAACACGCTGGTGGTATTAGACGGCCCTTCATTGGTTTCTATCGCACCTCGCTCTCGACATTGACTATCTGGGGAGGGATAACAGACTATTTTAATTAAAATAACAAACACACTACTTACAGTTCGTTAGTGTGCTGTGAAATTCGCAAGTATGTCTAAATCCAGGTGTCGGGAGCGCGACAATTGCTTAGTTTTCGCGATTGCAACTCGAGCCACACGCGAATCAAAGCGCTCGTGTGCGCGTTCAACAATGTGCTATCGACGAACACCGAAGTCTAAGCCTTTACAAACCTAGTTTCACTGCATCAAATTCTCCAGTATTTTAGCTTTGCATGGTGAAACCTAGAGCGAACCAGTTGACGAGCTATAACGTCATTATGGTACGCGAAGACTAGAAGATTGACAACAAAGAGGAAGACGATGACGACGACTACGAAGAAGAGAGAGGTTTCCTCGACCAGCTCAAGGCTGGTAAGGTGTTGGCGAAGCTTGGTTTAGCGCAAACGAGCGATGACGCGTTTAAGGTTATCTCTGAACTTCGAGATCCCGCCACACTGAAAACTCTCTTTGACAACCTCAAGCCCAAGCTGAAGGCGAAGTTCAGTGAATTTGACGACACCATGGACGTGAACGCGTTTTACTCGATGCTTCAAAGGTCCGATATGGCGGAAGACCAACAGTTGGCGCTGCTTAGCGCTTACTCCAAGTATCGGCACGTGATGGATGAATAGGTAGACCAGACCTACTAAACTCGAGGCTAGCGACTTCAATGAGTTTTCGATTGTTTTTTTCTTCTTCTTTGAGATGGGTGTTGTTTGTCTCGGGGCATTTCTTACTTCTCCAAGATCTACCTTAGGTCTTCGACTGGAATTCAAGTGTCGGGCGCGTGACAAGTGCTTATTTTCTCCACTTCAGGTGATCCCAGCTCCAGCTGAGCCTACAACCAACTGCATGCAAATCAAAGCGCTTGTGAGCACGGTATCGATGTGCAATCGTCATACACCTACGGCAGTAGTAGCTTTAGTTAAAACCTAGTTTTCACTGCATCAGATTTATCCAGTATCTAGCCCTTTTCATGCTGATTCCTTCGCTTCAATTTGGTAACGACGCCAGCAAGCGGACGAGCGACCAAAATGATGGCTCGCCGGGCTGACAACGGCAGGCTGAACTCGATCGAGTTCGTATATTTTGCAAGCTGTGAACCTGTTTCTCCGACGATACGGCATTTCTTACTTCGGTAGCAGTGTATTTGACAATCGTTGCTCCATAGAGTTGATTTAGGTGGGCGACTTGTCTTCGCACAATCACTATTGTAAAAATCCCGAAATTTGATGATGAGATCACAATTAATGCATTGACTCGTCAACGGCTGAAGCTGGAGCGAAACAGCATTTTAGTAACTTCAAGACGATTTTACAGCTTCGGCTCACCTAGAAAAGCAACCGAATTACAAGCAGAAGTCATGAGATTGGTTTGCGGTCTGTTGGCCCGCTTGATTCGGAGTTCGGAGTTTTATACCTTTTTCCGGTTTGCCATACACACACAAACTCCTCGGTAGTCGGAACGTCGTGGTACTGTGTTTCGACTAGCAAAGGATAGCAAAAGTGGCGTGGAGCAGCCCACCTTGTATTTCCATAGTGTCTGCAGCAAAGTGCATACGACCAGAACTTTCACTCGAGCTCTTTTCCTGTACTCTACGACACTGCAGCATTGGAGATTTCACTGCCAAACGGCCAGCCTAAATCAGTGGGCATGAAATTCGCCAATTGCATTTTGTATGCTGGGTTGGCCCCTCAATCTCCAAAACTGCAGATGAGACGTTAAAATCGATGGTTGTCGTACAATGGGTTGAAGTCAAAGGGTCTGAGTGTGAACAAGCACCAGCAAGTCTGTCCACTGGTATCTCGTGTTGCACCGTGTGAAGCTTTTATGACGATGGCACCATTTACTAACCAACTTGCATCATGGCAAAACCTCCTCATCGCTGCTCTGAACCAAGAACATCGTCTAGTTGAACGCAAGATCTAGTAGAACACATCGCGGTACGTGGTGCCACTGCTTTGTTTTGCTCGATTGTTATTAATGAGATTCTATCCTACGCACAAGGTTTTTGTATGGCCCGCATTACATCGACAAGGAAGCCAACGCCAGTGCGATGATAGCCAACACTGTCGAATTCGAATCTACCAGCGTCAAATCCTGAACCTCCATCGAGGTCACGAAAGTCGCCAGGATATTTATCTAGAAACGCGTAAATCACCAATGCTTGTTGGTTGCAGCAGCCAAGCGCAAAACCAATGATGTACATGTAGTATGCTGCTGGAAATTCGACTGGTTTGAACGTTGCTCGATGTTTTTCTAGCACCCCCTAACGACAATTCTTACGACTTTATGTTCGTCGCTGGATTATCTTGTCCTGACCCTGCTGAAGAGAAGTGCTATCTGTGACAGTCAAGACTGTTTACAGGAATATCATCCGTGAGGGCGAACGTTTTTAATTCGTGTTCGGGAGTTGGCATTTACACTCCTGACTCGCCACATTCGCAAACGATCAAGTTCCTGTGAAGTTACAAATCTAAATTGCTCTTGAATCCTGGATCAAGAAAGTGTACTTAGACTTCAAAGTGGTGGCTTTACGGTAGACTTTGAGGCGTCCACCAAGCTGATTAGAGAGTCAATAGGAGTATTTAAGTTCGTTGTCGTTTTGCTTCGTGGCAGCTTCCAACGTATTTAGCTTGAGAGAAATTTCTACCCAAAGTCAAAAGCTGCGGGGCTACAAATGAAAGTGTCATCCATTTTTCTTGCGATCGTCGCTATTCATACCATCCATCAGAAAGACACTTTAGATCATTGGACCCCGGCTCCTGATGGAGTTACCAGTATAATATGATACTGCGTCAGCAGATTGAGTCGAAGATGCTAAGGTAAATGGCCAAACTAAGGCCATACCAATTTAAGACCAAGTGCATTACAACCAATCCGAACGCCCAAATAAAAATAGAGTCCCCCTATTAGTCAAATATATATATCGTATGTTTTCACAAGAACCTTTGAGATCTTATCGCGAGCTGGTAAGTCCCCTTGACTGTTTCAAAATGGCGAAGACGACGAAGACAAAGAAGCGAAAACAAGCAAGAAAGAGTTACTCGGCCACGGAAAAACAAGATGCTGTAGATGACGTGAAGAACGGAGCGACTATTGCTGACGTTAGCGAAAGTACAGGAATTCCTGCGCGAAATCTGAGAAGATCAACGCAAGCTCCGGCATAGGCAATGAAGAAAAGCGGATTGCCGACTTCGGTTGCACTTGCTGCGTGGCTACGAGTGAAAGATATCGTCCAGAATGACATGCTAGTGCTGCCTCCACCGAGGGCGAGGAAAGAAAGGAAGAGGAAAACCACCACAGTGGCTGGTCGAGTGCTTACCCGAGACATGCTAGGAGCCGAGACACCTCCGACACAGAAGAAAAAGGAGCAACGCAAGCCACGGACCAAGAAAGCAGTAGAGATTCGAATTGAGACTGCTGCAAACCCGGTGCTATACGAGGTAATCGTTTAGTCACTGTATACTTTTATACACTGCTTCATATAATACACATTGCGATTATTGGATAGCACAGGTTAGACCGTACTTCAATGAAATTAAACTGTAGTTATTTCAGAGCTGTCGGACACCGATTTCCATACTGAAAACAAATCAAAACGTGGCCTTAAAATGAACACGGCCTATGAATGGACGCTATTTTTGGCCTTCCTGCAAAAGCATGGCTCTTACTCCCTGCTAGCTGTTGATACCCTCTAAAAATCGCTCGAGTTCATAGGATATAGGAGCTGTCGAGATAATGGTCTGGTTTCGGAGCAATGGACCACTGAAGTCTTGCATGCGTATGGCGGCCTTAAATTGGCCGTTTACCTTAATATTGTTTTCGTACAAGGAGTCGTGGTATGACCTACCCGCTTTCACTGCAAAATTCTATCGTCTGACAGGCCCTTAGGAAGCTGCATTTGCCTTATAATGCCTACCATCAAGTTCGTGAGGAAACGGAGCATTGCATGTGCCGATGCAGCATACCCATACCGCTATACTTTCCGAATGCAGCGTCCTTACGTGCGGTGCTGCGGACTAATTGGCGACCTGTCATTGTGGCGACAGTACTGCCGTGTGCAAGTGTGTGTTCTGCTCGGCGCGATTGGATTATTGAGCTGTGCAAATTATTATTGCCAACCCTCGAGATGATCGCCATGGACTCAGCTGTCCATGCCGATCAAGTGGGAGTGTGAGATACAACGATACCTCGTGTTGCTGCTAGCTACCTGCAAGCCCTAGGTACTGAACAGAGCCTTCTTTACAAAATCCCTCGCCGTTGCTCGGCGTCAACAAGTGCTTGGGAATACGAGACATTGTGTGTCTTGAATTGGTGCGGCCTGCGGCCTGCCATGGCTGGGTGGCATGCTTAGCTGCTACGTAGACATGCGATAGTACCTTGCTGTACGTATGCTTACCGAGATGTGTGTATTGTATGCTAATACATTTGCTCGGACGACGAAGCTGGACGGAGGATCTCTCCCACTTTGCATTGTGCCGTACAGCACAGAGGTCCTCCTGTGCGTCCAAGCTTCGTTCGTCCTGCTGCGGCCTTCTGCCCAGCACTCACGTGTTGATCCTTACCTTCCTACGCCCGCCCTCCATGAAACTAAGGAGTGCGGGTACTGCCACATCTTCACTATCATTTATCAAAAAGTAGTGCCTGGTCTTCCTACTACTGTACTACGTGTTCTGGAACACTAGAACGACCTCGAATGTTCGTTGACGCAACACTGCTGCGTTAATGACTCTCCCAGCTTATATTTTTCGATCAACTTAACGTACTTAACATATCTTTTACTGTATGCGCCCCATCAGTTCCCCATTTCCCCATTTTTCGGCCCTAAAACATGTCGGCGGCCATCGAGCAGCGCAACCAGGACGCGACCGTGTACGTGGGCAACCTGGACGACCGCGTGTCGGAGGAGCTGCTGTGGGAGCTGATGCTGCAGGCCGGCAGCGTGTGCAACGTGCACATGCCGCGCGACAAGATCACGGGCGCGCACCAGAACTACGGCTTCGTGGAGTTCCGCGCCGAGGAGTGCGCCGAGTACGCGGTCAAGGTGCTGAATATGGTCCAATTGTACGGCAAGGTGGTTAGGGTCAAGAAGGCGTCCAACGACAAGAAGAACCTGGACGTGGGCGCGAATCTATTTTTAGGCAATTTGGACCCGGAAGTGGACGAGAAGCTGCTGTACGACACTTTTTCTGCCTTCGGGGGCATCATCGAGACGCCCAAAGTCATGCGCGACCCGGAGACGAAAGCTTCGCGCGGGTTCGGATTCGTGAGCTTCGACTCGTTCGAGGCCGCGGACCTGGCCATCGAGTGCATGCATGGCCAGTACCTGTGTAACCGCCAGGTGGTGGTCCAGTTCGCCTTCAAGAAGGACAGCCACAACGAGCGCCACGGGTCGGAGGCCGAGCGGCTCTTGGCGCAGAGGAACCCAAATAAGCTCCAGCCGCACACCATGTTCGCCTTTACGGGAAATGGTCCCCCTCCAGTTGGGTATATGGGCATGGTCCCGCCCCCGCCACCTCCCCAAAATATGGGCATGGCATATGCGCCACCAGTAGTGGGGATGATGGTGCCGCCCCCGCCTCCGCCCCAGAGATGAAGAGAAATCGGTAGATAACAGGCAGAGACGGAAATGCATTTGGATTTGCTGGACGGTTTGGGGCGTCTCTTCGAGCGGATTCTGCCTCTGGATCCTGCTCATTTCGACTTTTGGACAAGATGAACCAGGGAGACGAAGGACGTCGTGTGTATTCCGTTGCTAGAGTGGAGGTGGAAGGAGGAATTAAACCTGCAGCACGGGGTGGCGCAACCTTGACGCAGGTATCTTGGTGGGTTTTGAGTGTTGGTTTTAGGTGCCCATTCGTTGACTTTTTGGTGGTGCAGGTGGAGGAGGACAGTGGGGCGATTTACTTAATTGGAGGCGCCGATCGAGAAGGAACGAGCTTTGGCGACGTCTACCAATTTGATTTGGGTGAGTTTGATGCCAGGTTGAGTTTACCCCGCCGAAAATGCTGATTATTGTCGCGTATTGATTGATCCGAGTAGAAGCACGTCGGTGGCAACATGTGAAGCCTTCGAGTGGCAGCCTGCCTCCAAGAAGCGGTCACTCAGCTGTTGCTATTGGAGCGAACATCTACGTTTTCGGTGGACTTGACACTGCGGCCGGCGAGATTTACAATCACGTTCATATTTTCAATACGCGGGCGTCGTCATGGAGAAAGGCCATCGTGGAAGGCGATACTCCCCCGGCTCGCAACGCACATGCAGCAGTTGTCCTCCCCGAGAGTGACAAATCGGCTGAGACCCGGACAATGCTGGTGTACGGTGGCTCTTCACCTGAGTATGGCGCCTCCAGTGATTTGTTTCTTCTCCATATTCCAGTTAATGAAGCTGACGGCGAAAGGACAACACTTCGCTGGGAGAAATTAAGTCCGAGTGGTGAGATCCCAGAAGCTCGAGAGCTCCATTGCGCGCTGATACAGTCAGAGCACACGATCTGCTTCGCTGGAGGTCGAAACTTTGACGGAAAAGTCTGCACCGACATGGCGCTTCTGAGTTTAAGCACGTGGAGTTGGCAACTTGTGCCAATATGTGAATGGAATCGCTGCTCACTCGCCGCTGGAGTTGTGGACAGCGAGCTTATTAGCTTTGGCGGCTGGGACGGTGGCCGTATCTGTGGCGACTGCTGCCGCTATTCGGACGACGAAGAGTCCTGGATTCCAGTGCCTATAGCCAAGTGTACAGACGAGAAGGAGCCAACTGGTTCAGCGTTGTCAGAGATTCCAGAGCGTTTTGGGCATTGTGGCTCGACTGTTTCCATGCAGTTGTCATCCTTGGAAGGCGGGAAGACTGAACGAAAAGGACTGCTGATCTTTGGTGGCATGAATGCAGAGATTGACTTGAATGACCTCGTCCTGATCACCTCAAGTCTGTCCACAGCCTCATAACAGAGCATGCACCACACTTCAGCAATAACGGAAGGACTCAATACGAAAACCACAATTGTCTGTCGCGTGGTTTCGTGCACGGGACAAATGGTTGTTTTGAGAATCAAGTGAATTGGAGCCAGTCTTACCACGTTTTGACGAAAATACAAGCTATTTTCAAAACATGATCGATGTGTTTGTGTGTGAAGTATCCACGCGTCAACTAGCGATAATGTACCTGGACAGTGTCATCTAGTACTGTGTTTGAAGACCAAACCTCCCAAAACTCGCGACTGTAGAATTCGAATTTTGGCTCCATTCTGTCCTCTCAAAGTGTTGATTCCGTCAAAGAAGAAGTGAGAACCAGGTGGACCTACTTCTCGTCACGGCTACAAAGTCCAGGTCGACCAAGGCGAAGATCCGAGATGTCGGCCACCTATTTCGGTACAGAGCGGCGACTAGCTGGCGACCCAACTTTCATCAACTGTATTCTCCTCTCACTCCATGTTGGCTGCTCTTCGCAATGCATGTATGCAAATGCAGTGAGGCACGTTGAATACGAAGCGAAGAGGAGCTGCCTCCGTCCCAGGCCACAATTGCCCCAGCACCGACCTGCATTTTCTTTTTTCTGGGTTTCTTCGTCTCAAGACACACCAAGTTTGCAGGAAACCCCAAAGAGATCTTCTTGTCTATGACGAGAGTAGAGCACAGAGAAAAAAGACGGACGCCGATCCCCTACACTGCTGTGCTGTGTTGCTATCCCCGGTACACTAGCCTATCTACCCTGACACTTTGAGTCTACCTACCTTGATTTTGGGTGAATCGTACGCTGTTCGTACGAAGAAGCTGAGAATGGTGTTCCAACAGCAACCCCTACACTTCGGTGTCTTCAAGGCCGCGAACGGTGCATGCCACCGATGCTGAGGAACTGGCTGATCTCCTCCAAACTATCAAGCTCATCGATTTGTCAAGCTTGCGGACGCGGTGAGCCTAGTTGCAACCCTGCGATATCCTTGGGAGGCGGCGTTGTTATTGCTCTTCGGGACCGTCGCAGCTCTCGCTCGGCTCAGGTCTCATTCATTTCGCCTTTCGACCCAGAGGCTCAAATGTCCTGGCAGACCCCGGTAAAGCTCTATGGTCCCGGGATGAGTGACCGACTGGTGATGGAGGAAATTCTGGAGCTTTTAGTAGCAGACAGCCCCAGCAGCAGCACCAGCAGCGATGAACGCACTGCTCCCACGACTACAGGCAGCGTTTTTGACAGCAGCAGCTCCGTCATCACAGGGCTGGATGATGATCCCCGAGGAGGCACAAATCACGAAGATGGCTTCGCGGACGGTGATATGCACGGCAGTGAGGAAGAAATGGACGAGTTTTCGTACAATGAAGGCAAGAAACCGCAGAAACCAGTACTAGGCCTCGCTCAGCACATGCAGAAGTCAAAGTATGCACCCCCTTGTCCCTTGCACAACTGAGTTGTTTTGTAAGCACTACCTCCGGTTTCCGGCGTCGATAGACTGCGCTAGTAGGGCAGACATCCTAACTAGTGTTGGTCTCACCGTTTTCTGTTTAATGCTCCTTCAAGCTCCAGCATAACCTCAGCACCTACAATATCATCACCACGGCCTGCCGAGCTTCAGCAGGTTGATCCATCGCCACCAGGGCCATCCCTAATGTAAGTGCTGGAATGGTTTGAGTCGAATCAGCCGGCATCGTTTAACAATGTTGCTGTACGTTTCGTGTGTCCTTAGACACCCGAGACCACGAGATATCGAGACGAAAGCCTTGCAAATGACGGCGACTGACTCGGTAGTGAATCAACCGGCAGCCCCAGTCCCAATCAACATCCCAGTTGCTCCAGTTCAGGCTCAGTCATCACCGCACGAAAGACCGTCAGTGACTTCGAATGTTTTGCAGCGTGTGCACGACATGAACTCCGCTGAGTTTCGTGAGCTTCACCGCAAATTACGGATGCAGATAGCGTCGCGTCGCTTTCGCAAGCGCAAGAAAGTAAGTCGAGAACTGCACTCTCTTATCAACGGCTGACTCCGAGAAATTACTTTTGCTTCCAGGACGAACCTCGTCAACGAAAGATGTAGATTCAGACACTTAAAGCGGAGTTGGCTCACCTACTAGACGTTGAAAGACAGTTGAGACGCTATGAGCACCTCTCTGCTCAATCTCTGCAAGAGGAGCTCCACATTCATGAGGAAGAGATCGCTAGTCTCTCGGAGAAGGTACTCGAGGCAGCGAAGGGAGAACTAGAATGGGTAGAGCGCTAGTGTTTTGTCAGCGTTGGCATTCTCTGTGTCCGAGATAGATGCACAAATTGATCGGTTTTGGGGTGGACACTTAACTGGTTACGTATTTGTTGACATTGACATAGATAAATAGGATGAACGGACTTCGCAAGTGAAGACCTGAAGCCTTTGCTAGTCCACTCAAAACTTCGAACAGGCTCAGTTTTTCTTGACAGTGATTTCCGTGAGTCCAATCGATATGGAAACTATGGTAGGCTACCCTTCAGCGCAACTTATCGATGGATGCATGTGTTAAATTCCACGCCAA
>JAHWLE010000064.1:0-45164 GCA_024679135.1 Phytophthora foliorum
GTGAAGCTCTGGGACGTGCAGACGGGCGACGAGCTCTTCAGCTTCCCGCACACGGGCCCGGCCCGCAGCGTGAGCTTCAGCACGGGCGACAAGTCGTTCGTGTCGGTGGCCGACAAGTTCTCGGACAATCCGGCGGCCGTGTACGTGTACGAGCTGGCGGCCGACGTGGCCGACCAGTCGGCCGAGCCCGTACTGGCTATTACCAAGCACGGCCACGAAGGCCGCATCACTGGCGCCTACTGGACGCCGCTCAACAAGGCCATCCTGACCACGGGTGGAGATGGCTACATCAAATTGTTCGACCCCAAAAGCGGCGAACTGCTCGAGAGCCACAAGATCCACTCGGGCGAGATCACGAACGTGGCCTTCAACAAGTCCAAGACGCTGGCCATCACGTCCTCCAAGGACAACACGGCCAAGCTGCTGGACGTCGAGACCATGAAGGTGCTCAAAGTGTACGAGACGGACCGGCCCGTCAACTCGGCCGCCATCTCGCCCATCAAGGAGCACGTGGTGCTGGGCGGCGGCCAGGAGGCCATGAGCGTCACCACCACGTCGGGCCGCGTCGGCAAGTTCGAGGCCCGCTTCTTCCACATGGTCTTCCAGGAAGAGTTCGGCCGCGTCAAGGGTCACTTCGGACCCATCAACACGATCGCGTTCCACCCCAACGGCAAGAGCTACGCCTCTGGCGCCGAGGACGGCTACGTGCGGCTCCACCACTTCGACAACGACTACCTCAAGCTCGATGTCAGCAAGTAACGCGGCGTCCGACCCGAGCTCTCTTAAGCAGGCAGACAGGCAGGAGCAGGTGGACAAAGCAGGCGGACAAGACGTGCTTTGACTTGGACAGGGTTTTTGACACGAGCGAGCAGCAGATCCAGGGACGTCTCGGTCGGCTGCCAGCTTTTTATTCGAGCTGCCAAGTGGAATTCAGTCGAGACGCTCAGCCGGATGCAACGTTAGCAGAGAGCTCTCCACCCGTGCACGTCTGCTGCCGTAGGTAGTTTTAATGCAGCCATTTTACTTTGCTATCGTGTGTCCATGTATTGAAGCCATATCGGGTTTGCAAGGTGAGCCAAATTTGGGGCATCTTATCCCCAGAGCTGCCGGACAAGTTCCAGAGGGAGACATTGGAGAAGAGTGCAATTGGCAATGAGTTTGGCGAGGGGAAAGCGTCACGTACTGGGCGCGAAGCCGCTTGTTGGTGCATCTTCAGGATCACTTCGAAATCAAACTTCTTGAAAGCAGCTCAACTCACCAGCCCGACAGCAAAGATGGAGGAGGCCATGCACTTCTTGGACGAGCTCAAGGACAAGTACCTGCACCAGGTCGAGCAGGCAATGTACGTTGACTCGATGGCCCGATGCTTTTAAAAGCCCGAGCTAAAGCGTGTTTCGTGGCGTGCTTAGTGAGGACTGGGACTACCAAGACTTTTCGCCGGACAAGCGATGCGCACTGCTGGAGAACGAAGAGGAGCACAACGAGCGCGACGACAAAGACGAAAGCCAGACCGTCAAACCCATTCCCAAGTCGGTTCTCAAGGCCTGGGTGGGGCTTACCCCCGATGCTGAGCTTGAGGAGTGAGTGACGGACTGTTTTCTTCTTGTCGATGAAGTGGAAACTGATGAAGCTGTTTCTCTGTTCGCGTTGCAGCTTTGACTGTGCCCAGGCTGCAGTGAAGGTGTGCGGCTACGAGGCTAAACTTGTTGCGGTGTGCACGCCACCGGGAGGCATCCAGGGTATTCCTGATGCTGAGAGTGTGCAGCGGTTGATGTCCCAGATTCCTCGCTTAGATGCTGCAAATGTGACCTCTGCGTTTGCTGCGCGGTTGCAAGACGCTGATGCTCAACACACTTGGCAAGTGCGAGCGAAGGCGATCATGCTGATGCAGATGCTAGTGGAAGTCAAGCCATTCGCTGCGCGATACATCCCTGCCTTCCTGGCCAACGCAGCTCTTTTGCAGCAACTTGATGGACTGCGCACGGGCACTCACAAGCAGGTGATCCGCGAGGGCGCGCGCAAGCTTTTATCGCTGATCCGATCAAACGGCGCAAACCCAGCTTTCATTCCCAAGGGAAGCCCGATTGCGAAGCCGCACGTACGCCATGTGCAAATGGCTAACAAGCCTAAGAAGACTATTGCCAAGGCTGCCGCTACACAGGTTGAGAAGCAGGTCAATGGTGCGTCACCAGGTAAATTGGCGGTGAACAAGATCTTCAGACCGGAGTTCATCATGTCGAAGAGCACCTCGCTCGTCATCCGGGACAACCACCCGAGGCCATCATTAGTTATGAGTCCGAAGGTGTCCCAGGCCGTCCAGGCTTCGTGGAGGCGCCGCAACAGCATCACGAAAGGAGAAAACGATGATGACAACCTCATGCCATTCCAGAAACCCCAACCGGCTGCAGGCCCGAAAGACACGAGAAGTTCGTGGATCTACGGTAACGCGGTGCAGTCTGGAATGGGGCAGCAGTCCTCGATCACTTCTTCAAGCTCGAGATATGACAGCGGACGTCTCAGCGCTTTCTCCTTCGTCCAGTAAGACGCGGAGACTGGGAGTTTATTCGCTTCCAGCATGCACATTCGTGAACAAATCCTCAAATTCCTAACCATGTACAAAGTAGCAGAACAGCTCTGCAAATAATATGCAAGTTCATCACCACGCCACTTTCATCCTTGGTTGTGTCCAATATTTATAGAGGAATACTACGCGCAAAATCAACTCTGCCCAGGCGTTCACGTTGTCTTGTCCTCGATAGTTCGTTGACGAAATGGACAAAAAGCGACCAAAGAAATCTGCGGGTCGTCGTTGCGCTCCTGTCGCGACGACGGAGCCCACATTTCGACGTGAGGGAAGCTGGAAAAAGAGGTCTTCGAGTGTACTGTGGCTCAAACTAAACTTCACCATCAAAGCCGCTCGACTCCAATCGCTCAAGCGACAAAAGTATCAGCATCTGCAAGAGGAGGCTTTACTCAAGGCGCGAGGGTTGCTCAAGAATTGGGAAGATGGTCCAGTACTTCTTACCGAGGACTTGTATAGTCGAGCTCGTACGGAACACGAGGCCCAAGAACTACTTAACTACACCCCTGAAGCTCTTGCACTACGCTTTAGTCTACGCAACCACCCTGACGTCGTAGATGCTGTCAAACAGCTTTGGTCAGTCGAACTTCCTCGTGATGAAATGGGCTGTATCGACCAACATGGCTACGCGTCTTTGTTTCGTCGAATTGGACGCAGTCTCGAACCCGAGGCGACCAAGCGAAGGCGTCGGCGTATGGAGAAAACAATTCAAGAAGACTGGATTCGAGACAGTAAGGGGGAGCCTGCTATGGGCTTTGCTAATTTCTTCGACAGCGTCTTCGAACTGGCTGATCTATGGTGTGAATCCATCGACGTGGACGAGTACATCGCCTTCCTTCGGAGGTTGGTATTGCGTGTAAGCACTGTTCGACGTGCCAAACATGACCCAAGCAGTGAAGCTAGACGATTGCTACGCCCTCTCAAGCAAATTAAGGCGATAGATAACGAAGAAGAATCGTCTTCCTCGGAAGAATTATCTCCGTCTGAAGCAGACGACGAAGAGCTTGTAAGTGATGGAAGCTCAGGAGATGACGACGAAGAAGAAGACAACCTGCCAGTGCAGTTACCGCCTCCAGTGACTCCTATTCACTCGTTGGGGTTCATTGCGACTAAAGCTCTGCAAACTATGCGTGCCAGAACTCCTAGTGCTGGCTCAACTCGAGAAGTTCAGGAAATCAACAATGTGCCGGAACCCGTCCAGAATGACAGACCTCGATCACGTGAGCGACGTGCAAGTATCATTACGCTCGGTGATTTTGGTTTAGGAGGCTTAGGCACCTTGGGCGGATTTTCTGGAGGTCAAGGCAACGATGAGGAGGCAGACCCGAAGACACCGACTGGCTTGCGAGTAGCAAGCGCAAAGTCTCGAACGACATCCGCGAAAAGAAAACCCTTAACCAGTGTGCACGAAAACGGCTCTGGAGCAGCAAATGAAGACGACGGCGGTGTGAATGCTTTGATTGCCATGCACCGCTCGAGGTCAGCACAACCGAGGACTCCGATTGTTGTCGAGGATGGAGGACCAAGCGGTACGATTCTAAACAACGAAGTGCATCTCAACGTGGGTTTGCCTATGCCTAATCTTCCGCAGCAGAGGCAACAACGGCCTGCTAAGCTCGTTACAGGAGCCTTTGGGGCTCCTAAACCAGGAATTGGCGTTGGAAGCGTGAGTATGGACGGACTTCCATCGCCCGGGCTCCATAGTGCTGGTGCCTTAACAAGCTCAGCACCTCGTTTGAAAACGCCAACTGGACTGGCATCTGGTACTTTCGGTGATGTCGATACAGCTCGAGTTGGTTCTGGTGGTGCTCGCAGAGCGATGCTCTCTCAAACGAAAGCAAAGCAAAAAGGTGAAAAGAAGCCTGCGGGCATTGTTTTTGAAGGTGCAAGCCAAGAGAAGGACAACAATCGATTAGCTGCGCTCAACGTGAAGTCGTCGGGCTCTCCAAACCATTCAGATATCCCGCAAAACTCAAACCAAGACTTGGCCAACAGGAAAACTCTGTTAGCAGAGGGCGAAGAAGAGCAGTTGTTGCAGTCATCAATGACCGATACACAGTCTGCTGCGGCTGCCCCGCGAGAGTACATATCCGGCTTTGGTCTTGACAGTCCTGCAATTGGGGCTGCACACGTTGACACTTCCACAATGCGCAAGAGGTCAGGGATTATGCCGGTGAATGCGTCCTTACCTTTCTACACTTTTGATGAAAATGCATCTCCTGCAAAGCGTTTGCTACCACCGGTGCTAGGTGACACTGGTGACCGTGGACGAAGTGAAGCTCGCAGTGGCAAAACGCGTCGACAAGGGAGTGCAAATGGCCGCAGCAGTCCAAACGGGCCCGATTTCTCCGAAAGCTACAAGAAGACTGCGTACTTGACGGGCAGCTTGCAAGCCCACATTCTAGCTCAAACCCAATGGAGTGTGTCAGGTTCTCGCAATGGACGTCCGACACCGCAAAGTGAAACACCACTATGGTTTCCATTCCCAGGTAAAGAATCCAAGTCTCCTTCCAGACGCAGTACGAGTAAGCAAACTCCCAAGCGAATGCGAAAGCTGTCTCCTGATGATGGCTATGGCGATGTCACTGTTTCGCCTTGGGATACGGAATTTGACGATGACCATGACGACGATCTTGGCAGAGCTTTTCCTCGTATCGAGAAACGGTGGGAACTTCCTGCGCCATCATCCCCGATTGTTCAGCCAGAGCCACCGATGCACATTGTACAAGATTCGGAGATTCCTGTAATTGAGCCGCCAACACTCAGTGTGTCATCTTCGATGGTTCCTTCAGAACCTCCATCTTGTGTCTCCGAGCTTACTACACTGCCGCAGGAATATCACGAGCTGGTTCTTGGAGGTTCAGCGCTCAACTACCACAAAGGTCTCGGAAGAACGGAGAGTGCACCCGTTGCAATTGCACCTACCCAGGACCCAGTGACCCACACAGTCAAGAGAATGTCGCGTGAACCGCGATGGATGTTGCATGGGACTTCCCAACCCTCTCTAACTCTTTTGGAACACGGCGTTGAAGGCCTAACGGTGGCGGACAGTTCTCCACGGTCAATATTCACTGCACTTGCATCAAAGCGACCTCGTCGAGAAAGAGATGTCGATGAGGAAGCGGACACAGGATTGTGTCCACGGTTTGTCGAGCACCTCGAGTCTCATGGAGAGCGAGCAGCTACAGCCAATTCTCCGCTATTCCGTACGGATAAGCCCAAGCCTCGGTGTACATGCAATGATTTCCTCGAGGGAGCAAACGATGGTGGTGACGATCAAGAAGCTCAGTCGCGTTGCCCTCGACACGGCAGCAACAATAACAATTGGCAGGAAGACGACGAAGAACAGGAAGAGTTTCTGCTGGAGCAAGATGCCGTGATAGAGGACGTGACGGTGATTGTGAATGCTACGCGCGGACTTGTGTTGCGTCCTGGAACAATGGACAAACTAGCTGCAAAGCGAGCAAGATACAAGCAGCACGCAACAAGGTCAGAAATGATGCGTCGTCGTTGCCAATACACGTTTGCCAAGCATCTCGGCTAGCTACTAGATGTGCAGCTACGGCACCTCATACTATTTTTCCTGAGTTGTCCGCTAGCTGGTCAGGAGAGCTAGTTGCTGCAGGTCGAATAGGCATACTGCTGCATGAGTGAGTGGTCTTCGATGCTCTTCACGAGCTCTTCGCACGAGCAGCTGCCATCCGAACCGATGACGTCCTCCAATACACGGTTCACATCTTCTACAGGCACCAGCGGATCTCCAAAGAAACCTGCAACGGAAGCCAATGTCGTCAATGTAAACACCAGTGCTTCAGGCGACAATCCGCCTTCAAATCCGGACAAGCTCTCGGCATCGCAAGCAAATTGCAAAGCAGCCTGGAGCTTCACGCGAAGCGAGCCACGAAGCAGCAGCGATGCCCCGATAAGAAACTGCGTCGCGAGGATCCGTTCGTCTCCCGTCCGGTCCAACAACGTGAACAGACGATCAAAAATCGCGCGGTCCGACGCAGCAAACTTGACGCTGTTCAGCGCTTCCTCAAACTCATCACAGCCCAAATCCGCCTCTCGAGACGCCACATCTCCTTCATCGGGCAAACTTCCCGAGCACCAGATCGCTTGCAGTGCCTGAAGCTGCACCAAAGTGACTGCCCACAAGTCCAAACCGCTCAGTAATGGTTGAAAAACAAAAAAAACTCGACGCTAACTCACACTGAGTGATTTCCGCCACGGCGGCAATGGCCAGCGGGCTGTCCTTGGCGTCGCTGTTCTCCACGGGCTGTGAGATCGTAATGCCCATTTTGTAGTTGCAGCGAGTTCCTGGCCGACGCTCCAGACTCAAGGGTCGCTAACGCTCAACGTCTCAACTAAAATTATGGACCAAACACCAAGAGATAAGGCGCCGATGCCGCCAGTTTACATGTTCGCTTCCTGCAGGAAGCTGTGGGAACCACGTGTGTGTGTTGAGTGGAGATGGCTACATCAACTTCAACTTGCCAGCCAATCGCAATGCGGATACGCTAGTTTCAGCCAATCGCGATACAGGAGCCGTTACAACATCTTCAACTTCCGGGAAGGGCCGTGCTGCAACGGAACTCCTCGGTCAACGAGTCAAAGCTAATAGTGCGGCACAAACCACTCACCATATCTTATCTCGGAGAGCTGCTGGGCGAGTCGCTGGCGTCGGTTTTCAAGTGGAAAGACGTTTTTCGATCGGGTTACCCATCGTCAGAGTGCCACGTGCTGGCGGGAAGATCAGCAGCATTGGCTCGCCAGGCAAGATCCGCCGCGTGCACGTGCGGTCCATGAAAAGCAATGTAGGAGCCTCCTCGGCTGCGGTGGCCGGGATGGAGCCCCGCGTCGCCTTCTTGAACGACAGCGACGCCAATCAGCAGCTCATCACTGCCAAACAGTACGCGCGGAACGTCATGGTCACCTCAAAGTACACGGCGGTGAGCTTCGTGCCCAAGACCATCTTCGAGTTCTTCCGCGTCGTGGCCAACGTCTACTTCCTGCTAATCTCGGTGCTCCAGGTACGGCCCCTTCTCAGTACAAACGCCTAGCTGGATGCTGACCCTTGGCAACTGTAAGTGTAGCTGGCGACGCCATGGTCGCCTACAAACCGGTTCACGACTGCAGGGCCGCTATTATTTGTCCTCCTAGTAACGATGGTAAAGCAGGGAAGCGAGGACTTCAAGCGACACCAAGCTGACGAGAAACAGAATCGCCGCTCTTGTCGGGTCAGAGACTCTCCCTCCTTCTAAGCTAGACTGTTTGACGCACTCACGAGGTTCTATGCTGCTGCTGCTGTAGATTATCAACACCGGAGGTCAGACGGAGATGATTGCTTGGCAAGATTTACAGGTTGGACAGCTTGTGTGTGTGGAGAACCACGAGGAGCTACCAGCAGACGTGGTGATTCTGGCTACGTCCGAGGAGGAAGGCAGGTGCTTCATCGAGACGTCTAACCTGGACGGCGAGACTAACCTCAAGCGACGAATAGCTATCAAGCCTACAGCGCAGACTGTAGGCTGGCGTGAGCTGCACGGAGGTCCTCTGTCGCAGGAAGCCGTGTGCGCTTCAGCTGTGCGACGGCTACGCGGATCTGTGGAGCATGAACAGCCCAATAACCAGCTCTACACATTTACTGGCCGACTCCTACTGCGTGAGAGCGACCGAGGCGAAACAGCAGTACCTCTAGGTCCCGAGAACCTACTGCTCCGTGGCTGCAGTCTACGAAGCTGCGCTTTTGTCGTCGGTCTCGTGATTTTTACAGGTAGTGAGACCAAGCTGCTTCAAAACTCCCGAGCGGCGCCATCCAAGCAGAGCAAGCTCTACAGAACAGCGAATCGGTGTATGTTGTTGATCTTCAGCACAATGTTTCTGCTCTGCTTGGCAAGTGCGATAGTAGCTGCGTTTTGGAGCAAGGCGAATGCCAGTCGCGTGTGGTATTTGCCATTTATGAAACAAGCGGACGGAGTTGATGACTTTATCGTGAACTTTTTCACGTTCCTCATCCTCTACAACAACCTCGTGCCGATTTCGCTCTACGTCTCGCTCGATATAATCAAGGTGCTGCAGGCTAACCGGATCACGGGGGACTCGAAGATGGTCTACGACGGTACCCACGCTGTGGCGCGGACTTCAGAGCTTAATGAGGAACTCGGCCAGGTCGAATACGTCTTCAGCGACAAGACCGGCACTTTGACTTGCAATGTCATGGAGTTCCGAAAATGCTCTATCGGTGGCATTTCGTACGGCTTCGGCACCACTGAGATCGGACGAGCTGTGGCTGCTCTTGCTAGCGGTAATTCCAAGACGAATACGTCCGCTACGAAGGCGCCATCTCCGGCGAAAACAAAAGTAAATCCGCTAGCTCTGAATTCCGAAGGAGCTGAGAGTGCATTGCGACTTGACATCGACTCGACAGATGATATCCACGAGGCGATATCACCAGCAGCACCCGTCGTGCAGCCCGTGGGGCAACAGGACGAAGGCTGTGATCCAAAAGATGCTCAAGTTCACTTTGATCCCAGCATTCATTTTGACGATCCAGGTTTGCTGCGAACGCTGTACGCCGGTGGCAAACAAGGCGAACTTATCCACGAGTTCCTCACACTCTTGTCAATTTGCCACACGGTCATCCCAGAGACAGACTCCAAGACTGGTGCAATTGCCTATCGTGCGTCCTCACCCGACGAGGAAGCCCTAGTGAAGGCTGCCAAGTGTCTGGGATACAACTTCGTGGCTCCGGCGCCGCTCATGAAGGTTGAGATTTCTCGAAAGCTGTCTCTACTTCCACCTAATACAGCAAAAACACAGCAGACATCCGATCCTACCGCCAAATGCTACACGATCGTTAACGTGAATGAGTTCAACTCGACACGGAAGCGGATGTCAGTGGTAGCGGTGAACGAAGAGACCCGCGAGTATGTTTTGTACTGCAAGGGTGCCGATAACATGATGCTTGAACGCGCCGCAACAGGAAAGAGCGACAGCGATGCTGCCGCACATGCTAAACTGGTTGGACACCTAAAGAACTACGCTCGTGAAGGGCTACGAACATTGGTACTTGGTCGACGTGTGCTTACTGCAGAAGAATACAAAGAGTACAATGACGCTTACATTGCAGCCTCGACAGCACTCGAAGACCGCGAAGAGAAATTGGACGCAAGTGCCGAGTTGATCGAGAAAAATATGCGGCTATTGGGCGTGACAGCAATCGAGGACAAACTGCAAGAAGGAGTTCCGTCGGCCATTTTCGATCTTGCGCAGGCAGGAATCAAGGTCTGGGTGCTTACTGGAGACCGGGAGGAGACGGCTATCAACATTGGCCATGCTTGTCGGCTGATCAACGACAAAATGCAGTTGCTTTACGTGAATGCTGAACGCGTCGATGCGTTGAGTGCACAGCTTGACGCGCTTCATGAGTCACCGGAGATACAACGACTCATTCGAGGCGATCAGGTAGCCGAAAATCTAGCCATGGTCTGCGACGGCAAGGCGCTCGTGCATATATTCCCATCGCGTGACGCTCGACTCAAAATGTCTGCTGAAGCAATGCAACGCGTCCAAGTGCTGACTGAGAAACTACTGAATGTTGCCCAAGTTTGCAAGGCGCTTATTGCCTGTCGTGTGAGTCCGTCACAGAAAGCAGATATCGTTCAGCTCGTACGCAAAGGAGGCCGTCAAGGCAGTGAAAAGAAGGGAAAAGGAGAGCAGCCGATCACTCTGGCGATCGGAGACGGAGCGAACGACGTGAGTATGATCCAAACAGCGCATGTCGGCGTCGGTATTTGCGGCAAAGAAGGTGTTCAGGCTGTGAATGCCAGCGACTACGCCGTCGCGCAATTCCGTTTCTTGACGAGACTTGTTCTTCTTCACGGGCGGTGCAACTACAAACGGGTCTGCAAAGTCATTCGCTACTCGTTCTACAAGAACATCGCTCTCGTTATCAGCCTCTTCGTCTTCAACTTCTTCAATGGTCAATCGGGTGCTCCGCTCTTCGAGAGCTTCGTGATGGCGGGCTGGAACTTCTTCCTGGCACTCCCGATCATTGTAATCGGCATATTCGACCAAGATATCCCGGAGGAAGTGGTGCTGAGGTTCCCCCAGCTTTATCGCCGTGGCCAGCACGACAGTGACCTGAATATGCGTGTGTTCGCCAGAACGATCATGAATTCGGTAGGACACGCACTCATTTGCTTCTTCGCCTGCTACGCGGGCATGCAGATCCCATCGCAGGGGCTGTTTGTGCTGGGCACGCTCTTCTACACGTCGCTACTTGGCACAATGCAGCTCAAGGTGATACTGCTCGCACTCAACTGGAACAAGTATCACCTCGCAGTCTTGGCTTTCAGTGTCGGGCTCTTCATCTTCTTCCTGCTGGTATACCCGCACTTGACGTTCATGAGCTACGACATGTTCGGTGTGCCCGCGCGCATGATCCGTCTTCAGCGCTACTGGACGTTGCTGCTATTGTGCCCCGTGGCGGCGATGGCCATCGACTTCACGGTGACTGCAGCACAGCAGCAGTTCCGACCAAGTGCGGAAGACATTCTACGTGAACGCAGCCGTTCAAGCAGATCCAGTCGCGCCAGTGACGTCGTGGCCCCGATGACCCTCGCAGACCAGAGCCATTCCCCTTCGGTGGATAACCTTTTCGTAGCACAGCAGTCGGCCGACGAGGACAGCAAGAGCGACAGTAAAGAGCGGAAAAACAGCAAGCAGAACGCGTTTGTCGTGACAGCACAGCCGCCATCTCCGAATCGACGCTCAGGCAGCACCAACAACCTGCCTCTGTACGACTCGGTCAAGAGCAGTTTGCCTCAGCCTCAAGCCCGTACGTCTCGGAACGGTTTGGGGAATTATCTACTGCCACTTGCAACTGACTTGGATCGACTGTTGTGCATTGATACAGGGAGTAGTTTCGCCTTTAACGGACTGGACGAACATCCAGGTCGACACGCTTCAGGTGATTTACCCGTCCAGGAAGCTGTGACGATGCGCGTGCTGAGGTTCCAGAAACAACGTCGAGCCAGTCGTTCCAGCTCGTTAAGCCGCCTTCCAACTGTCGTCCTGGCACCCGAGCTCAGCTCCTTGACACGGCGCGACGCCAGCAAGAGAGACATCTAAGGACAGCTTCAACCTGTAACATGGCTACACTCCAACATGGGTACATCTTCTAGTATTTCACGCTCTCGTTCACGTATCCATTAAACGTGTTATTTGTATCCAACACTAGCATTTTATGTGCTTCGAGTAATTATCCATTGACTGACGTACTTGGCATCCAGTCAACCCTCAGTCTCCGATAAATGGTCGTGCACGTGCAGATCCTGAGCGTGGAGTCCGTGGAGACGGCGCCGTGCCTGCTTCTATCCACGGAAAGTCGTCGGTAGGTGAAGAAACGTCCTCCCTTACGCTATCAACTGCAATTCATTGCCTAACGTTTGGCAGCTTCCTATTCAACGTCGGAGATGGCACCCAGCGGCTGTGCATGGAGCACCACGTGCGACTCGCCAAGCTGCAGCAGGTTTTCCTCACCGAGTTGCGGTCCCATGCCGTCGGGGGTTTACCCGGTATGGTGCTCACGGTTTCGGACACGGGCAAGTCTGGCCTGCACGTCCACGGCCCGCCCGGTACCAACAAGTACCTGAAGGCCACGCGCCACTTCCTGTACCGTCCGGAGTTCAAACTCGAGGCGTCCGAGGTGGTCGACAAGAAGGACCCAAGCTGCTATCAAGACGACGAAGTGCTGGTGCACGCGGTGGCTGTGCCCAAGCCGCGCGCGGGCGCTAAACGCAAATTGAACGAAAGTCCGTCGCCCGCTTCGGACGAGGAGCAGAGCAGTGTGAGCTACGTGGTGGAGACCAGGACGCAACGCGGCAAGTTCTTGGTGGACCGGGCGGTGGCGCTGGGTGTGCCAAAGGGCAAGTTGTTCGGACAACTGCATCAGGGCAAGGATGTGACGCTGCCGGATGGACGCGTGGTCAAGTCGAGCGACTGCGTGCTGCCGTCGGTGCCTGCTGCAGGCTGTGTGATCGTGAGCTGTCCGTCGGTGGCTCATGTGGACGCGCTGGTGAGTAGTGAAGGATTTCAACGATACAGGGAGAAAGAGGGAGAGGCTGCGGATGTGCAGGTGGAAGTCGTGTTCCATCTCGGTGGACCGGAGGTGCTAGGCAACAGCAAATATGCAGAGTGGGCGCGGAGCTTTGGCGCACAAGCGCGGCACGTGCTACTTGGTCATGCGGCGTGTGCGCAGAAGACGGTGTATCGCGCTTCGGCCAAGCTGCAAGCTCAGCTGCACGCCGTGTTCCCGCGCGCGTTCCCGTCCAACGAAAAGCACGAGCTGCGTGATGCCGTTGTGCCTTTTTCGCGTCTTGTGCCGGATTCTTCCTCCTTGGAGCTCACTGCATCGTCTGAAGAGAAGGAGAGCTCTGAACCAGCAGCATCGAAGCTGGTGTTGGGCGAGAGTATGCTCAAGTTCATTCTGGCACCTCAGGCTCGCCGTGGCTTTGACGCGTCAGCTTGTTGGCCGCGGCTGGATTTCGACCAGATCCGTGAAAGTGTTAGCTCATCTGCGGAGATTGTAACGAAGTCGCTGGGGAACTTGGGCGCGAAGAACCCGGATGAAGACCTCATCGATGGCCGGATCACATTTCTCGGTACGGGCTGTGCCATCCCGTCCAAATACCGCAACGTCACGGGCATGTACCTCGAGCTACCAACTAGCAGCAAGGACTGGGCAGGCATGATGCTAGACTGTGGCGAAGGCAGTCTAGGGCAGATGTACCGCTATGCAGGTGGTGACGAAAAGCGACTGCAGGAACTGGTAGACCGCCTCAAGTGCGTCTGGATCTCGCACAACCATGCCGATCACCACCTCGGTTTGCTTCGGCTGTTGAGTCACCGGGCTGGCAATGCCGATACAGAGCCGTTGCTTTTGATAGGACCTACGGCCTTGCGATTCTGGCTGGACGAGTACGCAGCAGTTGATCCAATGGTGCGTGGCAATTACTCCTTCGTTGAAAACTACTGCTTCGACGAGAACGACTCGCGTTTTGAGGAGGTGGAGACGCATGCCGAAGCAGCGCGTGTTCGGGCATGGCTGCGCGAATCGTTGAATATCTCACAGATTGAGTGCGTCCCGGTGAAGCATGCACACCAGTCTTATGCTGTTGTGTTGACTTTCGTTGCTGGCGATGCCAAGCTTGCTTTCTCTGGTGACTGCCGTCCGAGCGATAAACTGGCAGAGAAAGCGAAGGGTGCCTTCCTGATGGTGCATGAGGCCACTTTCGAGGATGGTTTAACCAAGGAAGCCAAGGACAAGGCGCACTGCACGATGGAAGAAGCAATTAGTGTCGGCCGCCAAGCGAACGCTCGCCACTTGCTGCTCACGCACTTCAGTCAGCGGTATCCGAAGATGGCTGTGCTGTCAAACTCCAACGGCGAATCTGTTGAAGAGGATACTCCCATGGAAGTGCTGACGGCCATCGATATGTTGTCGTTGCGCTTCCGCGAACTCCGCCAGCCAAACCTGTTGGACGTGTGCACGCAGCTTATGACGCTAGACGACGAGGAAGAGGGTGATCCCGAGGCCGCTGCTAGTCTCAAGGCACAACAGGAGCGCGAAGAGCGCAAGAAACAGAAGAGCATTGAACGCGGAGAGTGACAATAAAGCTGTCGCATCGCGGAGTAGACGAGAAGTTAGCAAAAATCAAAGACATTGCATTCCTATTTGCGTTGGACTCACTTGATGAACCTTACAGTGCACCGTCCACAAGGCCATCGCGCGAGTACTCACGCAGCACAGCAGGAATGGAGGTAGGCGGAATCATGCCCAGCTCTGTGACGACCATGGACACGTAGTCGATGGGCGTCACGTCGTACACAAGGTTGAGCAGCTTGAGGTCGGACAGGTCCCGCCAGTCCGACAGGATGTGGCCACTCGCGGTGTCGCTGGAGGCGCCGCCACCATTCCGACGCCGCGAACGCGGCTTGTCCGTGCAGTATGAAGACACCAGCTCGTCCGGGTCGCCTAGTTCGTTGTGCGTGATGGCGTCCAGCTGCACACGGTCCGAGAACTTGTACGTTTCGCAGCAGAACAGCACAGGCACGTTGGCCTCATGGGCACTCATCGCTACGAGGGCTGTGCCCACGCGTGCAACAGCCACGCCGTTGCTCATAAAGGCCGCAGCGCCGAGGAAGACCTTGGTCACCTCGCGCATGATGTACGACAGGGCGTTGATCTGCAGGTACGAGCACTGCAGACCTGCGCTGGCCAGCACGCTAACAAGCTTCCGGCCTTCGTAGTGCGGGCGGGAGTCCACGACAATCACGCGCAGCGTAGCCGCGATTTCGGGCGAGGTTTTGGCAGTCTCGAGCAGCAGATCCTCCACCACATTGGCACGTGCGTAGGTCAAGATGACATCACCAGCGCTGATCTTGGACTGGGCGTTCTTCACCACAGCACGGGAGGCCAGCAGGATACGGCTCTGCACGTACTCGTCCATCTCTTCGCGAATGCGGCGCTTGGCCTCTTCCTCGCTGAGCTCAGGCGGCGTCGATCCAATAACGCGTCGAAGGCGGCGAATGGCGTTACCCATACCAATGCCGTGCGGTCTGCAGTCAATAAGGTACTGAATCAGCGGACGAAGACGCTTGTCCAAGTCGCGGCGGAGCTGTTTATCGGGCGGCGTGACGTAGTCCTCGATCACTTGCTTGAAGGCCGTGATCATGGCAATGCAGCGCGCGTTGCCGCCCGAGATTTTGCCCTCCGCGTACTTCAAACCCAGCGCCAGCACGGCCGAATGCACCTCCTCCTTGTTGGAGAAGCCAACGTTGAGCGACAGCGAGCTCTCCCGCTCGTATTGCGGCAAGTGCGAGAACATCTCGACCTGCTTCTGCGCCTGCGTGCGCACCACCACCGCCGCCTTGGAGCGACGCGCCATCTTCTTGGCGTCGTCGTACTGCAGCCTCACGTTCGTGGGCGTCGGCGCCGTCGGTCCCGCTGCCTCCACTTTCTTCGGCTTGGTGCCGGCCTCTTTTTTCTGCCGGTTGGCCTCCTGCTGAGCACGACGCTCGGCCTTGCTGAGCTTCTCCCGCTTGGGGACTCCTCCGGACTTGGCGAAGGCCTCGGCCGCCAGCTTCTTCCTCTCGGCCTTGGACAGCTTCTTGTCGTCACTGAGAGCAGCTGGCTTGGCCTCCTTGTCGGCAGCAGGGCCCAGACTGAGCTTCTCCATGGGCGGCACGACCTCGTCTCCGTGGGTGGCGGCCGGAGACCAACCCTCTAACTTTCCCCTGCAAAAATAGTAAAATTCAGCAGCAGACGCGTTAGTACTACTACCACCGAAAGCAACCAAAAAGAGTATTCCGCACTCGTAGGGCTCGTTGGCCTTCTTGCTGCGGCGCTTCTGGTTCTTGTCGTCCAGCATGGATTCTACAGCGGCTCGGAGGGTTAGTACTGCATGGAGAGAGAGGGGAAGGCGGCGCAGACTCGTCGTACC
The DNA here is from genome assembly GCA_024679135.1 of Phytophthora foliorum. Lineage (NCBI taxonomy): Eukaryota > Oomycota > Peronosporomycetes > Peronosporales > Peronosporaceae > Phytophthora > Phytophthora foliorum. The sequence goes on from JAHWLE010000064.1 coordinate 16,087, forward strand.
GAGATGCTTGAGGTCGGCGCCGGGCTCGAGCACGGGCGACCGACTGTCGGCCATGGCTTCTTGACGCTTTGAGTGGACCGGAAATACCTGCCCGAAAATACGGCCTTCATTTCGGAGCCGAACCGAAAATAAGTAAAGTGGCACTTTTTCTGCATGGCGTTTTTGGCAAACATGTCATGCAGAAAAAGGCCGCGGATTACAGATCTAGTCTAGAATCTAGATGCTCATTTCTAGTCTAGGTTTCCATCAGTCTAGGCATTAGGCCCTGGTTCAGGTGCTGGCATGCATTCTAGCAGAGCGCCGCCCGCTACGTGGGCGGGGTTTTAGGTTTGGCCCCAGTTGTGTGGGCCCGCCCGCGCTCCGGCGGCCTGAATTGGAGCCCAATACAAAAAACATGTGTAGGGACAAATGTTGTCAAAGCGGGGATTGAACCCCGGATTGAAGAGCTAACTCAATACCATTGCACAACAAAAGATACCAACTTTTGACATTTTCGACAGATTAATCTATACACTCATAATTAATCGGTACAATCATTTCCTCACTCACTTTTACACACACACAAACTTTACTATAAGAAAAAGTGAAACGTCCAAACACGAATTTAATGTATTTAAGAAAGTTAGCTATACATGCTGGTTTCCTCAATCGTTAGCTTCATCTGTGTCAAAGATCTGCGGTACACAATGTTATCGGTGTACACTCCATCGTCCTCCTCCAGCTCTGGATACTCGATCAGCGCCTTGAACTTGGATCTGGCAGTCACTCTCGACAGTGCCACATACAATTGTCCATGCAAAAAGCAGGGCGTCGTCAGGTACAGTCCCAAATTCTGCATGGTTTGGCCCTGGGCTTTGTTGATGGTCATGGCGAATGCAGGCTGAACCGGGAACGGAGTGCGACGTAAACGGAAAGGAAGTCGCGCGCGTCCACATCTCTGATGAACACAATTCTTGGGATCAGCACGTGTTGGCCTTGGCCCTCGCCTTTCATGATGGCCGCGTGGATGGCGTGGGGCTTGAGCTCGACACCCGAAGATGCGTTCCACTGCACAGTCCCAGATCGGGGTTCAAGTCCCTCATCATCTTGATGGGGGTGCCCATCTTCAGTGTGAGTTTGTGTGGAGGGATCCCGTTAATGTTAACGGGTGGCAGAACTTAACTTCTGGCTCGAAAAAGTTCGCGTCATCATCGTCATTCACACTGTCGGTTGACAGGCATTCATGGGAGTCCCCTTCCAGGCGCTCTACTACAGCTTCATTGATACGTTGCATCACAGACTTTGTCGTCGTCAAAATCGTCCTGCTCGTGTTGGTTGCAATCTCAGGGTTGTTAATGTCCGCGTACATCGCATCAACGATCCACTTCAAACCCTTCTGAACGGCTCCCGGGTGGATCGCCTCGGCGTCTTCCTGGGATACGCCCGCCGGGTTGTCGATCAGCATGTCACTGGGAATCTTTATATAGTCACTACCGAGTGCGAGGTTGACCTCATATCGCCCCTCGCCGACTTGAAGGAGAAACTCCGAGAAAATGGCAAGTCCCGCAGCAGTACTCTCGTTCTGGGCAGACCACACTCGCATGTTCTTCGTAAGATGAAGCTGCCGGAAGTGGGGCCACATCGTCGAAGACTTGAGACAGGCATCGATCGTTTCAGCTGGCGTTCTTCTCACAAAAACGGGTAGATTCTGTCGGAAGTCACCCGAGGGAGCAAACACTTTTCCTCCGAACGGTTCTGGCTCGTTGTCCATCAGATATCGTAGTGATCGGTTTACTGCCTCAAAGGCATGGCGATGCGTCATGGGTGCCTCATCCCAGATGACCAATCTGGTACACATGCAAACACGCACACGCAACATAAACACTCGCGATGTACACCCTCAATTTGGAAAATATGTCAACCTCCTGCCACACTTGAAAAATTGATAATAGAACATTTATTATTAGAAATGTATCGCATATGACGCCAGTCTATTCACTGAGATACTTCCATTGGTCCAGTTTCGTACCCACAAAATATCACAACTACACAGACTCTGTTCCAATCTGATATAATTATGTGTGTGTGTGTGTGTGTGGGGGGGGGGGTGACGTACGCACGGACGGACGCCGTGCTAGCTTTGATGGTTTAGACGTAACTCGCACTTAAAAAATATTAGCTAAAGCCACCTTCGCTACGCTCGGCAGCCATATTGCCAATCAGGGCCGCGGTGTTGGAATATTGCCCAATGGGGGCCAGCTTCGCTGCGCTCGACAGCTGAAAGGCTGTTTTCTGCCAATGAAAGCAGTTAATCATAAATAAAATGGCCGGGAACACACTTGAAAATATTCGCCTTGTTGATGATTAGAATATTTAAAAAAAAATCTTATTGGTTAAAATATGAATGGCACAGTGCACCATTTTCCGCTGACGCGTTCCAGGAAGCCGTATTTCAGACTGGTCACACAGAGATGTTCTAGCTAGAGTACATTTGTGCTACAGAGCTCCCCCTTTCGTTTCCATTCATTTGAGAGTCTTTCATCGCCATCAGATGGACCCTGAGGCCATATCCATCACTGTAGTGGCGCTCAGCGCTTGCGTTGCAACAATTACAGTAGCCACAATGGACAGGCGGAGCTGTAGACGTCAGCCCGCCACCGTCTCTACGTTCCGTACCACCACGTTTGAGGAAGCTTTGCGCGCAGCAGGTCTGCGATCATATCGTTCGACCACTTGAATCACTTGGCTGTCTTGGCCTTCTGGGTGCCGGTGCGAGCTGGCGTCGCCGCAGCCTGCTGCGTGGGCGATCCGCCTGCCATCGCATCACCGAAGGCCCCACAAGCCACCGCGCTGTTCAGACCTTCCATCAAAATACCAAAGTGAACGCGTCTCGCTCTTGCTGTCTGCGTCTGCCTGCGTGGTTGGTTGGCTGGGGGAAACTAGCTCTTTACTTGGACAAGACGAGATAATATAGGGCTCATTAATCAGAACACTCTCGGACAACACAAACTGACCCCTAATCTCTCTCTGCTGTCATGTCACACTTGCCGTTCCAGCACCGGAACCAGGGCATCAATGTACCCAGAGACATCTTTGGATTCACTTCAAGATGGATCTCTCGAGCCCCCCCCTGCAGATTTCGCGGCTCGATCAAGAGCTCGCTGCCGCCAGCTTCCTGGACGACGGTCGAAACCCCAAGAAACGATCGAGGGACGGTCGCCCGAAGTACACTTTTGCGGCGGCGGCCAGACGGGCAGGTTTCGCCAAGGGAGAGGCTGTCCGGGACATCCGGGATGACCCAATGGCTTACGTAAGAAAGAGACCGGTTTTCGTCGAACTAGGCGTAAAAGTATTAGACGTGACCGTGACCGAAGAAGAGCGCTCGCAGCATATGGATCTCAAGGTCCTGTACGGGTTTATCGAGCGTGCGGTCGAAACGATCGATTTTTGTCTGTATGTTTTTACCCAACAGGAAATAGTTGTAGCTTTAATTGCGGCGGTGGCGCGAAGAGTACCACTCCCAGGAATGTTGACACGCAGGTATGAATTACGAGCCGGTTTTGTCAATAAGTCCTCGATTTGAGCGCCATTTGTCTTAATCGACGCGCCCGCCACTTGCGGTTTGAACCGTGTGTTCATTGCTGAACCACGGTTTGCGTTGACGTCACAGTGCCCAAATGGGTGACTCCAAGCGAAGAAGTTCTGCTGGGAAAGGGGATGCAACAAAGATGTCGCATCTCCTCCTCAAATTACAAACTCTAGCGTTCATATCATTACGCAATTTGAAGAGCAATGCCTACAACTAGTCCCAAGCAGAGAAGAGAGCTGACCGACAGCGAGCGGGAGTATGATATCTTGTCGCTGCTGCAGAGATTGGTGGAGGGAGTGCCGAGCAAACGAGCCATGCAGGACGTGGCGGTGAAGTTTCATGTCGGACGTCAGACAATCTCGCGCGTGTGGAAGCGGGCGAAGGCGGAAGAGGCGGCCGCCGGATATCTGCGCGCGGACTCTCGCCGTCATACACGAGGACGACCCATTATTGTGTGCGGGGTATCCCGTGCTACGCTTAAACGCCGCGTGAAGGAAGGTCAGCTCGTTGAACATCAACAAGGAGACCAGGATCGCCTGGTGCATTGACCACGTGCAACCCATTTCTCTGATTTTCAACGACATGTTTGACACTATATGTGTTGATGAAAACTCGTTTTATGTGACTGAAGTTAGGCGCTGTTACTTCCTCCTTCGTGGCGAAGAAGCACCCGACCGCCAAGTCCGCTCGAAACGGTACATCACCAAGGCGATGATGCTGGCAGCCGTCGCTCGACCGAGATGGAATGAGGCGTCCGGCACTTACTTTGACCGAAAGTTGGACATCTAGCCGCTCGAAGTTCGGGCACCTGCTGTGAGGAGCAGCGCGAGGCGTGTTGCAGGAACGATGGAGACGAAGGAAGGTCGCGTTAACCCAGGGACGTATCGAGCTATGTTGATCGATCAGCTGCTTCCGGCCATTCGCACGAAGTGGCCTTGGACGAGCTCTGGGAGCGCGTGCTGGTGCAGCAGGACAATGTACCTGTCCACATTAGTTCAGAGGACGGGCAGCTTGTTTCAGCAGCCTCGTAGAAAGGGTTGGATGTGAAGCTACGCTTTCAGCCGCCGAACTCACCCGGCATGAACGTTTTGGATCTGGGCCTATTTACAGCGATTCAAGCCCACCAACGGCTTTGATCGCCCCAATAGCATCATTGAAGCTGTTACCGCTGCTTACTGGGAGCTGCCACCGTCGACGTTGGACATGGCATTTTTGAGTTTACAGTGTGTCATGGAAGCACGCAGGAGGCAACGAATTCAAGATTCACCATATGGCCAAAGCGAAACTTGAGAGGGAGGGACGACTTCCCATGACCGTTGTGTGCTCGCCAGAAGCAGCTGTGATTGTATCCCAGTATAACAGTGTCAGTACAACTTAACTCATCATAATAGATCTTTAGCTCATATTTCGACTTTTACCCGATAGTCTAGGCAAATCACAGGAAGTTATCACACGCTACGAAACAGGACATATCCGCGTTAAGTGTTTCTAGAACAATCAAGTACTAGATGTTCAACCAAAGATTCGTGAATCGCTACGCACCGAATGGCGTAGGCAGGAGTCGGTAATCAGCGATGGATCGGCGATCCTACCTGAAGCTTCCCCCGTTTAAATATTCACCGCACACTGCAACAAGTACCATGGCACCCTTCCAACGTACGCGAAGCCAGGCGCCTAACCATCAGCTGTCAGTGGCGCAAGTCGACCAAAGAGTATCCGCTTTGGCTCTGCTTGATGATGACCGCCAAGCACGACGAGAATGCGTCTCCGTAGCGCATCTCAGCGATTTGATGAGGAAGGCGATTCACCATCACCCATTTATCACTCCTTTCTACGTGAAGACTCGTCAAACGTTGCAAAGCTCACAGACTTTACGCCGATTGAGTTCGAGCGTCTGTAGACCTACGTTCAAGGACACCTTCGAGACAACTGGAAAATTAGTCGTGGGCGTAAGTGCACCCAGCGACCCAAGGACGTGTTATTCATGTTCTTGGCGTCGCTGAAGCACTGTGGCAAGTGGGGCGTAGTGGCCAGCGTGTTCGGGATTAAGTCTGCCACGCTCCAGAAGATGGTACTGTCGTTCGCCTCTATGATCTCTCCGTTCCTCTACGAAACGTTCGTGGCTAAGGCGGACAAGTACACGGTGGAGACGTTGGTTCTCGGTGGGAACACGTTTCGCAACTATCCGTGCACACGCTATGCCACGGACGTCACCTTCCAGCACACCAACATGCCTAGCGGATAGAGGAAGGAGCACAGCGCCTACTACAACCCAAAGCATCACCTACACGACTATAAAGTAGAAGCCTCCGTGATACCGAACGAACTAGCGATCCACTGCACCAACCACTATCCGGGGAGTGTAGCCGACATTGAGGTTTTCCGCAGTAATGCCGAGTTCCACCTACAGCACTTACTCCAGATCGACAAGGAGAAGGAGCTTGCAGACGAGGAAGCATTGTGCGACAAGTGCCCGGGGGCCTGAGCGGTGCTTGCCGACGAAGGTTATCAGGGCCTTGCAGAAGACGTCCGCGCAATTACACCTTTGAAGAAGCTGCGGATGGGGAACCTCGCCTCGAGCAAGTGAGCACGAGCGATCGCATCGCCCATGACCGTGTCAGCATCGAGAATTTTTTCGGCCGTATGTACACGTTGTGGGCTGTGTGTTCTGACAAGTATCGCTGGGACGAAAACAACTATGGCACTTTCTTTAGGGCGTGTGTCGCACTTACAAACTACCATATCCGGATCCTTCCCTTCGTGATGAAGATGGACTAAGCCACGAGAACTACCTGAAGCGTCTCCACGTCATCGGTCACCAAACGTGCACGAAGCGTCTTGCTGTTCAGAGGCGCTACCGTGAAAAGCGCAAGTTGCGTTTGCGCCGTATGCTCGCGGCCTAAATTGGGCGCTCGGGTGGAAGTTTACGGGATGAAAGCAGCAGTGAAGAAAGCGATGACTTCCTCAATCACGAGAGCACAGATTTCAATTGACTTTGGGTGAAGATGCTGACAGGTGTTTCTCGGCGATCAGCTGAAGCATCGATCTTGTAGTAGGGGTCGCACTCAAATGTCAACGACAGACCACATTCTATTTTTACTGCGTATTTGGCGTTGTAACCGGACTTTGATGATTGCCTCGCAAATCTACGAGAGTAGTGCGTAACCTACCAATCGGTGACAATTTGTTGCTTCACTTAGAAGCTGGGTTTGAGGTTTAATTAGATGTAATATGATTGGGTGCATCAATTGAGACGGACAAAATAATGAACCCAATTTATCACCCAAAAAGAAGCTTGAGGTGCTTCTCTTCATCACCTCGCGAGCTGTTAGCGATGCACTTCCCCGCGGCGTCAAGGCGGCGGCGAGCCGCGAGTTTGGCTGCCACCGCCAGACGACCACAGGCACGCCGCCGTGTACGCCAACGGATTGAAACAGATACAATAAAACTAGGCTAATTCTTCAATGTGCACCACATAATACTTATTCATACAAGTACGGTTATTTCGATTGGACAAAATCACTGCTGTTATTTAGAAACAGGTGGCGTTTCATCTTATTTGTCGAAAAACCCTGGGCTTTTAGAATGCCGATGCAGCGTTTCTACCTCGCTTTTAACTTTTGCGTATGTGTGAGGTGTTGCAGTATAATCCGCCGATAACGCTGATACTCATTTCATCTAATATCGCCAAAAATTAGCGGTTGTTTCTTATTGGATGTACTCACTTCTGCTGTGAATTCGTCATGCTTGCTTTTCTTGCTCGAGCTGGCGCAGTATCGCCGTTGAGTTTAGCCTCAAGCATATCCATGCGAGCGTCTTGCCGCTTGGAATTGTCGATAAGATGTTTAATGACAGCGGCTTGGTGGTCGATGATCTTCTGCTCGTGGCTTGGTTCTCTTGTCTTGAGTTCGTGGTTGCTTGATGGCGTGGCGGTTTGAGTCTTGTCTGTACAGGGAGCCAGGGATTCTGTGATGTGCGCCGACCACGCGAGAAGGTCCGCCAACGTGCAAACAACGTGGCCGACACAGGATTCGAGTAGCATCATTGCTGGACCCTCAGGATTCAATTTCTTCAGCGCGCGGGGTAATACCGGCGGCGCACGCAGTAAGAAATCCAGGACCTTCTTGTTGACGTTGAAACTTTCCGTCTCAAGCTGGTAGCACGCCGCAAATATGATACGCTGGATCCTGCCGATTGCCTCAAGCGTCACGTTGTCGAAGCTGGAGATTTCTTGCAGTGGGACAGCAGTCGTGGGTTTGTACCTTGGCAATCATGTGATTTTCTCTACTGGTGTTGAAAATGTAGTTGAACCCTTTATTTGTCGTGCTCAGGTTCCGCGGTCGAAGATCCAACGCGCAATCATCTTCTCGCAGCCTTAGCATGCTGAGTTCCGCCACGACGGAACGAATGCGACGCAAGCATGGCTGACACACTAGCGGCTGGTGCAACGCGGTCAAGCACCCGATTGACATGCGCATAAATCGTCGGCGTCGTATCAACGCGAGGGGGAGCAGCCGGAGTCGCAAGGACGAAGGCTGTTGGCGGTGCGTTGAGGAACTCAACGAGCGGCACATCGGGGGACAACGTGACGGGTGTTTGATGGACCTGCTCTAGGAGGTTATCGATGAGGGCTGCGTACCGCACGGCTTGGGTGGTCAGGGCGAGAGCGACGGCGAGTACGGGGCATGTGGCGAAGTCAGCGTCAGGGAAGAGCAACAACCCTTGCTCTTCGGACGTCTTCACGCGAACAAGCCGGAGGAAGAAGACGTCGGCAGCGTCAATGGAGATGTTCCGTTTCCGGATCATTGACAGGTCCGACGCCCGCCCAAACAGGTGTTAGAAGAGGCAGAGGGGAGCGGCATCCTGGTAGCCATGTTCTGAACACAAACTAATATACAAATACACTAACATTTTTTCAAGCCAAACTTTGTACAGGGTTGAGCTTTCGCTACGAAGCCACCACCATTTCTTTTCAAGCAGACTTATCGAGAGTTTTCCCCAATTTGAGCAGCCGCGATTCTAGCGACGCTCGGTGCTGAGGAAATTGCTCCAGAAGCCAAATCTTTGCTTGGCAATAGTACAGTATTGCAGTATTTCGCGCTAGCGATTTGCCCTTCTTTCCTTCACTAAATGCAAGATACATTCCAAATTTATCCATGGCACACACAAAAACTCTTTCCGCTCGTGTCCGCCTCAATATATTTCCTTACATATTCCTCTTAAACTTCCTCACCCTTCAGAACCTTGGAAAACGCAGCAACGGCAGTCGCCTTGGTACGTAATGTATTTCCGGGCTTATAGTTTCTCCAAGCCCATCGTTGTGGTTCGATAAAGTGAAATATGAAAGTCGTATGTCTAACACTTGACAATCACTAGGACATACACGTATTTTACGTTTTGATCGGACATGATACGTCCGATGGACGACTCACCTACCCCTACGATATCTGATTGGTTTAAAGTGAATTTTATCCGTCATAGCATTGGCTGAAAACATTACTTAGATTTGATTGGCAAGGTCCCTCTCATACAAAATTCAAGTACGGTCTGATCGGCGATGATATACAAAACCAAGTAAAACCCTGAAGGGAGAAGTAGTTTTTTAATAACTAAAATACCACGTGGAATTAAAAAAAAACTACGGGATTGGTCGAATTTTAACTTGTTTTTGTAAGATATATACCAGTCCCAACGTTTGTCGCAAAAAAAATCAGTCCCAACTTTTGTCGCTTTTTCCATACAAAATCCGAGTGAAAAAAATGAAACAACCCGTATCGAGTTTGTTCGCGCCGTTTGGCGCGAACTTTTCCCGCGCAGGAAACACCCGGGTGTTTTCAAGAATCGAGGGTGGTGGTCCCATTTGGAAATAAACTGAGGCCAATCGGGAGGGTCTATACAACCATGTTAAAATAACCTTGGCACATCGGAATGGGCTTTATACCGCGAGAACATAAACCCACCCATTTCGGCGTGGGGGTCAAAGTTTCACTTTGGAGAGCTGCCCGCATTCCCCATTCTGCTCTCGGCCACGCGCGCTTCCTCCTCCTGAGCGTCTTACTCAGTCTCCGACCTCTGCGCGCGTCCTTCCAGCCCGAGCCACCGCATGAGCTCGTCCAAGTCGTCGAGCAGCGGCCTCGTTGCGGCCTCCACGCCGGCGAAAAGCAGCGCCGCCACGGCCCCAATGAAAGCGCAGAGCAGGAGCTTCGCGTCGCCGTCGTTTCTGTCTCCGCAGCCCGCGTCGACCGCCCAGAAGCCGCAGAATAAGCTCACGCTCAGTGCACGTAAAGGCAAGCCCATGAAGCGGCCTCTGGCGCCCTCCACGCAGCTCAAGACGAAGAAATTCAAGCTCAAGGAGCGCGGCCTCAAGCCCAACAAGGCGACCCAACACCGCGTGGGTCTGTCCAAGGCTGCACACGTCCTCGAGGACATTTCGAACCGGACAAACACCGACAATCCCCGCTCTTCAAACGTCCACAAGGCCGAAGGAGCGTCCAACACACTCAGCCATGACCCTACAAGGAAACTCGAGTTCCCTACGCCCGTGAAGAGCTCCAAGAAGGTGAAAGAGACAGAGCCGCAGCCGGTGGAGAGCAGTAGCAGCTCTTCTTCTTCTGACGAGTCAGGATACTCTAGTGACGAGGCCGAGGTGACGTTCGACGCCGCTACGATCGGCAACTTGAGGGTCGTGCGCGAGGCTCTGGCGCAGAGTCCGGCGCTCTCGACAGCGAGCAGCAGCTCCGGCAGGCCGCCCGTGGGTCTCGAGTATCAGTTCTTCGTGTCGTCCACGGTATCCTCGGTGGCGGTTGCCCCCAATGGCAAGTTCTTGGTGGTGGGCTTTTACAATGGGATGGTGTATCTGTACCCGCTGACGAAGGACTCGCTGGTCTTCCGACGAGGAGTTCTGCTGGACCAGATCATGCCGCGCGGCATGTACACGCAGATTATGGTGACGGTGGCCATCCCGGAGGACGGCAAGTTCATTTTCGCGGGCGTCTACCGCGGCTCGACGGACATTCGAGCGTTTGAGGTGGACAGCATCACACTCCCGTCGCCTACGGACCTGCCGCAGTCGAACGGCGCCGCGTCCTCGTCGCTGTTGACTTCTGGTGACAGTGATGACGACAGCATGGACGAAGACGAGGATGGCGGTAGCGCATTTGGCCTGCCGACGGCTAAGGTCATTTCGCACACGTACTCGGACGCGAAGCTGAAGGGGTTTGCCGCGGCGAAGAGCTTGTACCACAAGGGCAGCAAGAGAACTGAGTACCGTTTGTTGTGTGGAATCGGCATCAAGAACGTGCACATGTGGCGGTTCTATCAGCAGAAGACGGAGAATGGCTTCGAGTGGAGCTGGGAGTGCGTTTTCGACAAGCAGACCAACGGCATTTCGCTGGAGTTCATCAGCTTCCACCCAACCAATGCCAATCAGTTTATCTCCAAGTCGGAGCACCAGAATGTGCGCATCTGGCACCTGGAAGAGGAGTACGATGCTTCGGACGACTCCGTGACGATCAAGAAGAAATCTCACACCGACGTGAAGCAAACTACGGACACCGTGGCTGTGTATGGCGACTACGCGTACGGCGGAGGTGAATCTCTAGCGGTGGTTGATCTCCAGTCTGCCAGCCGCATGGATTTGGACCTGCCTCTGTCCGAGAAGGAGCAGCGTGCTCAGCGAGAGGCCGCGATCAAGTCTAGAAATGCTACCTCTTTGCGTGCGTGGAACCCCCGCGGAAGCCGCCGACGTGGTGCTGAGGACACGAGTGCGCAACGCCACATGCGAACTGTCAGCAAGGTCGCAGGACAGGATGCGTCGCCCTTCACTGTGGGCATGTGCAGCGATGGCAGTGTATTCTTCCACGAGCCGAAGAAGGAGACGGGTATCGCAACACCTCTCGACTACATCGAAGGGTACGAACAGTTTTTCGTGGACCCGTCGCTGGACTTCCAAGCGCAGTTTTCGGACCTCACTCGAGTGAACACGAGCGGACTTCTTGCGGTTCTACCTCTCCCCAAGACCGAGAAGGAGAAATGGATGGTTGTGGCCGCCAACCAAGACCAAATTCTTGTGCGCAGTCTGGATGCCTTCTTGCACCGTAACCAGCAGAAGAAGGAGTACTCACAGGTGAAAAGCGATCTGCGGAATGTGATGCGAGATCTTGGTAAGAGCAGCTCAGACGAAAGCGACAGCAGCAGTGATTCCGACGTCGGTGAAAAGCATGCCGCTAAGGACAAGCATCACAAAAAGCACGAAAAAGTTAGCCATAAGCGCAGCCGCGAGGAGATTTCGTCGAAGTCGTCCCAGGATTCGGGGCGAGGTGTCAAGACAAAGCGAAGCCGCCACGAGAGTGAGAAGTCGATCTCTGCTAAGGAACCCGCCGAAACCACCGAAAAGAAGAAGCTGCCAGTCAAGACGCAAAAGAAATCCACGAAGGCGAAACAGCTGAATATGGATGATCAGGCCCAGGGAAGCGACAACACAGCAGTGGTGACCACCCCCAAGAGTGGCAGACATACCGACAAGCTATCGCCGAGCACCGATTCTCCGGTTGTCTCAATTTCGTCGTCTGGGTCCTCAAACCCCAACACTCCCGAGCAGCCTGGACTCTCAAGAGTAGAGAGGCAATTGCTGGCATTGAAGGAGCTTCAGTGGACTCCGCCACCCGCCTCGGCTACCAAAGCTCGGGCGGACAACCGGGAAGATCTCACGGATTCCGCCGTTGACGCAGCGGCAGTCTTGGCTCAACTGGGCTCAAACAGCAACCAAGCGGAGGGCAAGTCAAAGACTAACGGCAAGAAGACTGGCCATCGTATGAAAGTGCAAGCTCTGTTCATCGACGAGGAGGATAGCGCAAACAAAGAGAATAGCGAGGTGTCGAAGGATTCCAAGACGGAAGCTGAGACGGTGCCTTCGACAAAGAAACCTGTATCAGCTATTAACAAGCGGGGTCGAAAGAAGTCTGTTCGTGCGGAACCGGAAAAGCAGGATGTTATGGTCAGTAGACCGGTGAAGCAAGTACCGGAGGACAACCAAGTGGAATCTGCAAAGTCTGCTGAGGACGAGGAGGAAGACGATGCCGAGCTGGACGTGGAGCTGGAGCAACTGGAGCAGTACGAACCTGAGTTCGTGTCAGTGCCGTTCGTGAGTGACAAGGGCTCGCTGCTGGCGGCCACGATGTACCAGTACGCTGGCCGTGTCTCCAAGGAAACCACTGTGGCCGTTGCCGACAACGACATCGAGGCCGACCTTGCCGTTGTCACCAGCGAACAAACCAACCTGATGCTGCACTTCTCGCGGCAGAACGAGCGGCTCAAGATGAACTTCCTGGCCGAGCGCGAGCGCATCTACAAGCACCCAGACTGCAGCTGTGTGTCGGCGCACCCTCACTCGAAGAAGTCATCATCGACTACCAGTGGTGTGAACTGGCGACGCAATGCGGCGCACAACTACCTCAAGCGGAAGCAGTTGAAGCGGCGAAACAAGAAGCAGCTCGCGGCCAAGTTGCAGCAGCTCCACGCCAGCTACGCCGTTCAGATGCAGGACCTGTTGGCGATTCAGCAGATGGAGGCAAACGCCCTCCGTGCGCGGCAGCAGTTCCAGCACCTGCAGATGCAGCTCCGTCGCCAGGCGAGCAAAACCGACAGCACGTCCCCAGCGTCTCCCATCAAGTACGCGACCATGCCGGACCACTTATCCAGCGCCCGCTTCCCGTACCCCGACCTGCTATCCTAAGTGTACCAGTGGAAAAGTCCATGTATGATAAACACGATCAGCTTATGCTTATGCCCTGTAGGCCATGCATCTAGGGTGTTATTTAGTTGGTTAAATACTTAAAATGCATTTCCCGCAGTTAAATGCAGATAAATAGCGATTAAATACGGATTAAATACTTTGGAGTGAACGCAAATGGAGCAATCATTTTGGTGAACGCTAGGAGTATTTACGATGATGCCCGCACCGATAGGGCCGCGATCAGTGCTCAGACCCCCCCCCCCCCCGTCGGGCCGGCAGGCCGACATCTAGTACTGCCCGTTCAAGTTGACGTCAGGCCCCGGCGCCAAGCCGCAGCTCACGACGCAGTGCAAGTGGGAGACCAAGACCTACCAGACTGAGGAGATCTCGTTCATGGCCAGCCTTAACATGCTGCGTATCGTCAACGAGCCGACGGCCGCCCCACCGTGGTTGGCATGGAAAAGAAGCGGAGGGCGCAATGTGCTGATCTTCGACCTATTAATAATAGGTGGCGGCGCCGTCGATGTGCCGCTGCCGAGCATCAAGGAGGCCATCTTCGACGTGAAGACCACGGTTGATGGCACGCATCTGGGCCTCACCGAATACTTCCGTGTGAGCATGCCAAGTGTACATTTTCGACGTCCGCTCAAGTATACATTTAGACCGACTCGCTGTATGACGGCGTGGACTCAAACCATCACGGGCGAGCGTTTAGAGGAACTACTTACGCAAGACGATGAACCCGTGGAGAGTGTGGTGCGCGACGTCAAACTGTCGAAAAGCCAAGTTGCACAAGGTGGTGCTGATGGATTCGACGCGTACTAAGTGCAGCATGGGCTGCCCAACTTCTTCAACAGCAAGAAGCCCAACAGGTCGATGAACGTGGACGGCGGGTCACCGCGTCTTTCACGATAGAGTGTTGTGGAGAGATGACGGGGGAGTGGGAGTGAAGCCCCGCTGTAAGCAGGACCAGATTTCACGTTGACGCATTGCGCAAGCTGCAGCCAACGACTTCCCTTCAGTGGAGTTCTGCGCTGTGGTCGATACCTGTGAAGTGATCTGCTTCTGGAGTTTTGGACCTCCCGACTGGAGGTCTGGTCGGCTTGCCAGTTGTCATCCAAGAAGCTCACAATTACATAAGTAGATGCACCACCTCCGTCAGACAGCCGAGTATTTAACGATATTTAACTCTCATTCGTTAAATACGTATTTAACTCTAATTAAGTATAAAACTATTTTACAACTCACATGCACCGTGCGTCAGTGTAGTTTATACGCAGTGGACATTCCTGCTCGATGCCCAGCAGATCCGCGCCTTTTTATTGATTTGCGGGTGGTTCCGCCCTCGAGGTAATCGAAGCTGTTGCTCATTCTCAAACGTACCAAGTGCCGCTCAAGTCTCCACCAACTTTCGCCTTCACCATGACGCAAGTGGCACCCGCGACTGGTTCGGACGACGTGACGGTGGTTATTTTCACTCCAAAGGACGACAAGCACGAACTCGTGGACCAAAGCGTGACGCGAAGACAGAAGGTCGTTGTGGGCGTCCTGTACACTTTGGTGTCGTTCGCAGCACTCTCCGTCTTCATCACCGGCGTCACCTTCTTCGGGGATATTTTCACGCTCCTCCTGGTTCTGACCAGGGGAACACCTCTCCCTTGATCACCTCGTCGATGAGTCGTGCCAGTGGCAAAACACTTGGATAAACTATGTGGCCCGGGTCCGTTATTGTGCTGAAACGAAGGCGTGTGACACCGATCTCGCCAAAATAAGACGATGGGAACGGCTCATCGCTGGAAAAAGATAATTAAGAGCGCCTTGAGCTCAAAGCCGCACATCCAAACGTGCTGGCTGCTGCTCACGCCTAGAAGACAAGCCCGAGATTCAGGAGCGCGATGTCGGGTTCCGCGGCTTCAGTTGAAGTGGCGGTGTCCATTCTCATGGATAAAACTTTGGTGCTTGAGAAGCAGGAAGGGGTTTACGAGTGGGAAACGTTCAAGCACAAGACCCTCACTTTCACCACTAATGCGGGTTTATGCTGTGGGGCTGTGCTCGCCTTCCTGACCGTGGTTAAGTTCGTTGCCGACGGGTTGATCGTTCTCGTAGCTGCATCGTGACGGATGGCTCAACCTCGTACAGCTGTAGTAATTGGCTTGGCATTCGTTGATGCTTATGATAAAACAAACTTCCACCTACTACTTCAAGTAGTACTGAACAATAAATACAAGAAGTTGCCTGAAAAGTGCTGGGAAGATTTAAGGAGTCGCACGTTTGAGATCGCTCATTCCATGGGAAAACTCACTAATGACGTTGGCTTCTTCTGAATGCAAGCCTGATCCTGTCGGGCGTAATAATGCGCAGACGTTGCCGGCCTTATCTGAAGAAGGGAAAGTTGGCAAGGGTCGAGTCCTTTTAGAGGCCAATCGTGAAAGCTGCAGTTAAAATGCCAGTAGTCTCTCTGCTATCGATTCTAATGCGCCCGCCGAGATCACTGCACAATTCACAGCCTTCTAGCAAACCAAACAACTTCCAACTTCGTGTCCATGATGAAGGTGACTTTGGCAACCCTGGAACGGTAATAATAGGTCTTGGTTTCGGTCTTGATGCTGCCATCATCGCTCCTAAAGTCTGCCGAAAGTGGAAATTTCAGGAACTGCAGCGACACAAACTGGTATTAATAACCGCTCAAAACCTGCTTGATCTCAGAGCTTCTTCTTGAAAAGTGACTTTCCCCAAAAATCCAACGGAAAGTTCCCATTTCTGCCTGCCTCGCCGGTCATTTGCAGGCGATGGCTACACCCAAGCCGCCATAGCCTGTCGAATGCGAACAATCGGTCGGTGGGTTGGTACCTCGTGCGCCAGCCAAACGGACAATGGTTCGTCACAAATTCTCCCTCTGTCAGCATGATGGATTTCTGGTGGTCTCATATTCCATTTTGCGGCCACCCGCTCCAGTCGTTCACCACCAACAAGAACAATGCTGGTGATCAAAACATTAATCGCTTTCGCTATTATGATGGCAGGTGTAGCGACCACTGACTACTCTATCGACGTAAGCGTCGCCGCCACAGACATTGGTCAGAGACCAAAGTGCACGATTCAGCCTCAATTTCTTCAACTGAGCCATCGCTGACGCCGGCTCGACTATCTGATACTCCTGCACCCGAAGCACCGACTGCCATAACGACGGATCAACCGACAACACCTACCAGTCCCTGCTCTGACAGTGGCCCAAACATGCTTGTTAACTGCACGTGGAATTCGACGGACTCCAGTGATCGATCAATTGACTCGTTTAAGAGCTGTTGTGAATGGTGCTGGGAATCCTCCACATGCAAGGGGTTCACATTCTTCTCGATCAATTGGGGCAGAGGGATCTATAAGGAGTGCTTCCAGACATCAGACGTTGCTGGGAACAACTTGGTAAAGACAGATTCAGCCAACTACGTGTCGGGTTACTTTAGTTGATGAAGCAAGATCTTCGCTGTGCAATTATTTCCAAGCGATCATTCGCTCCAGATGATTTTCCTACGAGTTATAACGTGATAACCTTTGCTGCGGTTCGAAACAAGCATTATAATCAGCAGCAATAGTCGATTTGACTGCTATACCAAATATTCGACATGTGCCTGTATTCATGTGGTAGCTAGCGCAATTAAGCACCCCAGTAGATCTCCGACTATCCTATGACAGTTGGCAACTGGCGATTCTAGGCAGTCACATTACACTCTGAGCACGCATGATCAATTTTTTCTCGTACTTCACATTGTAATCGCCCAGCACCCATGTAAAAGGCTTTCTTCCTCGACTGTAATCTATGTGAAGCATCAGTTTTGAATTCTCAGCTCTGGTCTCGGAACGTATCTGATCACACCGTATCATACCCGGTCACAAACAATGAAGATCTTGACTTTATCGTTAGCGTTTCCGCTACAAATTTCTCCGTCAACGTTCGACACAATCTCTCAGACGAGTCTGTTCCGGCACTGGTAGTACTGCATCATGCAGAGAGGGAATGACCCATTCCCCCGGAGATACCTGGACATACCATCGAGCACTCGATTGCTGAGCCACCAACTAACAGTGGAAACTGCTCCCACGGAATCTCCAACAGCGAACGTGACTCCCACGACTGAGCTTCCAACTACGGAAACACCGACAACGGAATCTCTGATAACAGACTCGCCAGATAGCGGACCAACTTGGAAGTCAGCATCGTCAGTCGAGAGATTCACAAGCTGCTGCGAGATTGTTGGACAAACCCAGCATGAAAAGATGGGCTGTTAGCATCTCCTTGCCTCCCTGAACGTGACCAGAAACTTCAGCTATGAAAAGAAACCATTTCCGACAAGCTTTGCAAGAAACCATTTGCAATTCCTTGTACATGTACTTCACACGAGATGGATACATCAATGGATCCGAGCCACCATCCCGAGCTGATACTGCTAGAAACCAAACAATGCGAAATCTTCACTAGAAAGACGCTGTATCTGCATTAAAAACACAAGCGATTATTCTTCGAAGTCTAATCAACTCCATTAAAAATGCAAACTGTGTTGAAAGGGCTTTTGCTTTGTTAGTAAACGAAAGCTGCACCATCGAGAAATTCGTATGAAGATAGCGAATTATTTTGCGAGATACTTCATGTCCCAACGATTCCATCACAGTCTGTAGATTCACACAACCATCCAAAAACAGATCATACTTACGACCATCGAAATGATACCTTTTTCTAGTCGTGTACCACGCGTGACTGACTCGACCTTCGGCATTACCTGACGTCAGTGGGTGACACTCTTGTCGAAAGATGCTTCACCCTATGATGACTCAAGACGCAGCCACGTTGACGCCCCCATCCATTGTCGAATCTGCCTTCGATGCGCGTGCACCCTCGCGATGAGCCTTTGCTGGACGAAACCATGGAGCTGCCCAACTTGTCCGTAGCTCCTGGGCCCCCGCACCCTCGCGGAGGCCGCGGCAGCTTCTCCAGCAGCTACAGCAGCGGCTTCGCAGGCACCGACAGCTTGTGCAGCTTGAACAGCAGCCAATTGTTCGAGGACAGCGACAGCCAGGAAGTAAACGTGGACGATCTGGACTCGAGCTCGAGTCGGGGCGACTACGCGCTGCTGTCGATGCCCGTCGAGTCTGTCAAGCGGATGGTGCCGACCACGGGCGTGGTCACTCGTCCGTCGTCCAGAGTCTTGGAGGCGTCGTGGAACTCGCACATCTCGAGCTTCCGCAGCACGACAGCAATCGCCGATGCCCTCCGAGAGCTTCGGGAAGGTCGCGTGGCTGTCGAAGGCGTCCTTGCAGCTGAAGACGAAGAAGAGCGACGGCTTGAAGACAGCGAGACTAAAGTGACGGCTGTGCCGTTGCACAAGCTGGTGACGCGACTGTCGACACGACGAGACTTGTTCGTGCTGAGTATGGGGCTGCTGGCGGCGACGATCCACGGTGCGTTGTGGGCGCTGTTGGCTCGACAGGTGAAGGCGGCGATTGCAGCTTTTGTGCCGTACGAGCGACACGACGTGGACGCGGCTGCGTTGGCGTTGATGCTGCTGTCGCTGGTGCTTGGGGTGACGGCGTACGCCGCTCACTTGTGTCTCTCACACACGGCGGAGAGGCTGTTGCGCGCGTTGAGGGAGCAAGTGCTGCGGCTTCTTCTTCTTGATCTCAACCAGCCGTGGTTTGATGTCAACAAGGAAACGACGTCGGGCCTTGGTGCTCAATTGACTCGAGAAGCGGAGAGTATTCGCCAAGGCCTTGGCCCCGAGCTTGGAGCTGTGTGCAGGTTCACGACGCAGTTTCTCGGGGGATTTCTTGTCGCTTTCATGACGCTCTGGGACTTGACACTGGCGGTCTCTTGCGTGGCTCCCGTGGTTGTCACTGTCATTGCTGTCTCGAGCCACAAGGCAGTCAAGGCGGAGAACGAAGCTGATCTGGTAGCGACTGAAGCGTTGAGCAACATGCAGACGCTCTTGGCTCTCAACGCGCAACGTCGTGTCCGAGAGAAACACGCTCTTCGCGTTCGCATCACGGAACGCGAGCGTGTTGTGCAGCATGGCAAGAAGGCAGCACTGCAGGGGACGTTGACTGGAACGTTGTGGGTCCTTTGTGCAATCGGGCTTTGGTATGGTGGCAAGAAGGTGTACGAGGATGAAGCGGAGCCTAGTGACGTGTTCGAGACGCTTCTCGGTGTGCTCATCGGAAGTCACGCTCTGGGTCACTTGCTACCAAGCTTTGCAGCGGTCTTCCGAGCCAAGAGAGCTGCTTCCAAGCTGTTTGAACTGCTGGAGACGCCTTCCAGCTCCAAGAACCACAGCCAGAATCATGTCATGAATCCATTGCCACGACCGGAGTCGTTCTCCGGCGCTCTGATGGTAGTTGATTTACACTTTGCGTATCCGACGCGGCCTCAGCGACAAGTTTTACGAGGCTGCAACGTGTCGGTCATGGCCGGAGAATGTGTAGCGGTCGTCGGAGGCAGTGGATCCGGTAAATCCACGCTGGTGACGCTGCTGATGCGTCTGTACGAACCTTCCCAAGGTCTCATTTTGCTCGATAGCCGCGAGATGAACGCACTGGACCCGACTTGGATGCGAGCTCAGCTAGGGGTCGTGACGCAGAATGTGACGCTGTTCAAGACTTCAATATTCGATAACATCACCATGGGGCTTGTGGTGCTGCGCGACTTGAATGGCCGGGGTACTGGGCAGATGCAAGAGCGAGTGATCAATGCAGCTCAACGTGCCGACGTCCACGACTTCATCATGTCCTTACCTGATGGCTACGACACACGAGTCGGCGAGAACGGAGCACTCAACCTGACAAAGCAGCAGCAACAGCGCATTGCATTGGCACGTGCTCTCATTCGTGAACCGAAGCTTGTGGTGTTGGATGAAATGGCCCTTAGTCCGCAAGAACTGCTGTCGAGATTTGGCGGCGTGGGCAGCACGACAATGCTTTTCTGTACGAGTCACGTGAGCTCTGCGGCTGTGCAGTACGCTGACAAGATCGTGGTGCTGGAAGCCGGAAAAGCCGTGGAGCAAGGCACGCACGTCGAGCTGCTGCAGCGTGGGAACAGCTTTTATCGCCGCCTGCACCTCATCCAGCACACCATTTCAAGCCAGCGGGGTCTGTGTCCGAGTGAACCAACACAGTTTCGTCAGCACTACCAGCGACGTGTGGTTCATGCAGCGCCAACGTCACCGACAAAGCTCACCGAACGAGACATCAAAGCTTTCGCTCGTCCAGAACGAAAATTCGTGCTGTTCGGCCTGGTTGCTTCGGTGATGGTCGGATTGGCTGCTCCGCTGCTCGGCGTGCTGGTCAGCGAGATGCTGGCCGACATGGTGCAGCAATACAATCGGTTTCTTGAGTCTCAAGATGCAAAAGACCTGGTCAAGACGCTGCGGCCTCTGGTTATGCGGCATGGCTTCTTCTTGAGTGCAGGTGCAGCGGTTGTCGTTGTTTTTCAAAGCATTCAGCTATTCTGCTTGGACGCGGCAGCGGAGCGTGTAGCTTCACAACTTCGAGACTTCCACTTCAGCTCCCTTCTGGCCCAGCCCTTGTCGTTCTTCGACTCCCCGCAGCACGCCCCGAAGGTTATGGTGGACTCGTTGGCAACGCAGGCATCGACTGCATCACTCGTTGTCGGTCGTGCTCAAGGCTACAAGCTTCAGATAACTTCTGCGATGGTCGCCACGCTGGTTGTGACTTTCTGGCAAGGGAGCTGGATGCTCACTCTCGTGCTGCTAGCTGCTCTACCACTGCTGCTCATTGGCGAATCCATTCGAGCTCAGCATACTTTGAACACTCCTTCATTTCCTGATGGAACCGAGTCGGAGGAAGCTGTGGACGTGCACGTGAGTGAAGCGCTGCGCAATCGTAAGACGGTGGTAATGCTGGGGCTCGAGAATTCGTGGTGCTCCAGCTTCGATGTGTTGCTGCAGCGGCCGCTACGACACACCAGACACAAAGCCCAACTCGAAGCTGTGGCACGAGGTTTCTCTGGAGTGATGATGGTCGCAGCTTGTGCTCTCACGTGTTGGCTGAGCGGCGTACTCGTGCACTCTGGCGACGCCACATTCCGTGAGCTTGTACGCTCGCTGGTGATGGTGATAGTATCGGCTCAATCCTTAGGCCTTGCTGTGGCGTGGGTAGGCAGGACTGATAGTGCATTGCAAGCTGGCGCCGCCATCTTTGCGTTGCGTGACGTTGCGGTTGTTGCTGGCGGATCTGCTTCACCTTCGTGTGAATCAACGGATAGAGAGCCGATGCCACAGAGTCCCATGATCCGAGGCGGCATCACTCTGCAAGACGTACACTTTGCGTACTCGACACGTCCTAGTGTTCCGGTGCTCAACGGACTCAAACTTCATATCGCGGCTGGACAAACAGTAGCGCTGTGCGGTCCTAGAGGCTCCGGCATATCAACCATTTTCGCTCTTCTCGAAGGCTTCTACGACATGTCCTCGTCGTCAGGAAATGGCGGCCGCGTGATGCTGGATGGTGTAGACATCCGAGCGCTGGACGTGTCATGGCTGCGCACGCAGATCAGCTTGGTAGGCCCAGAGCCCACACTTTTCCTGGGCACAATCGCTGAGAACATTGCGTACGCAATGGCTGCCCCACCGACAATGGAAATGATCGTCGCTGCTGCTGAGGTAGCGCATGCTCACACGTTCGTTTCGCAGCTTCCTGACGGGTACGCAACACGCGTGGGTGGACAGCTGCAGCTTTCGCCAAGTCAGCGGCAACGGATTGCGCTTGCGCGTGCTGTGCTTCAGGATGCGAAACTCTTGTTGCTGGACGAGCCTACGCGATCTCTGGGAGCGGAGAGAGAGAAGATCGCGGTTCAACAAGCGCTGGATACCATCGTCGCTCAGCGAGTGCGTCGCACGACTGTGATTGCGGCTCATCCAGCAGAATCCGCCACAGTTCGGAACGCAGACATGATCTGCATTCTTGAGAACGGACAAGTCGTCGATCAAGGCACCCACTCAGAGCTACTCCAGTTTCGAGATGGAGTTTACGCGAGACTTCTCCGAGAAAGTGCGTGGTCTGCTGCGTCTTCAAGCTCCTACACAGCAGCAACCAACACCACAGAATCATTTCTGTATGCTTCAACTGCTATTGATGTCCCAGTTCCTGCAGGCTACCATTAATGCCTGCCACAACAATTTATCTTCAGAGAATATACGTTAGCACCTTTGCCACCGTTTGCTGTTCCATGGGAGCCCGAACAGTGAACTCTGGGCCAAGCTCATGAATAGTGAACTGGAAGGGTGAGACAGCAGGATCAATTCGCCAGGCTACAGCAGGCCGCGACGTTCGCATCTTCTCCGACCTGCATGAACAACCACAAGTAAAGGATTCGAGCAAGGATGAGTAACAACGTCATCAGCAGGATGCAAGAATCACTTACGATAGCACCAAGGGATACAATGATGAAGCCAATTCAACTGGAGATATGTCTTTCAGCGCATCCAGTTCGTGTGATAGCGTTGGTCCCTACAGGTGAACAAACAGCATAGTTGTGAGATGTTACTCCAACTAACGTTTCTACTAACATGGTGAAAGTTCATACGTTAGTGCACTCCAATAGGTCCCAAACGAGGACACTACCGTTGGAGAAGGACGCATAAAAGACGGCAGGACGCGACGGCGACCAAGCCACGGCGCAGACACTCACACCGAATGATGCTTCCTCCCATGACGTGAGATACGTCGACACATTGACATGGTACAAGCTACATCACAACAAACGCTTTAGAAAAATGAGCTAGAAGCATGGTGAAAGCCATCAAGCGTACCAGATGCTCCCGTCTTCGTAGCCGACGAGGAAATATTCAGACTCGAAAGGGTGGAAGTCGATACAGACGACACCGGTTGATGCATCCGTCGTCGACAGCCCTTGCTCGCGCTGATACACCATTCGAGATGATGTTTTCTCAAAGCGGTGGCCTCGAACGAGCTGACCTGTACGAGTTCCAACGACAAACCTGGTAACGCCAAACACAACGATCAGAATGAGTAAAGGCAATCAATATCAGGATCACCGTAGTTCGTACTGGTTGGGGTTGTGTGGGAAGTACTTGAGAACAGCAACAGCAGGACCAACCTGGACCAGTGATGAAGTTGAGACGGGAGTGGGGGAAAGTGGGAGAACGCTTGTCTTGGATCCTCTGCGTTGCGGTTGCTTAGGCGCCACGGACGGTGTTAGGTACTGCTGCTGCATGTCGATGCGAGTGTTCATGACCATTTTCACGTTTCCCCCGATTTGTACGCACTTGTCAGTGATTAATGCTTCGTCCCCAGAGTCGAATTCGATCAAGCTCCAGATAATCAAGATGCCGCGGTCATCCATGGAGCCAAACTGGAACGTTCCTCCATCACCGCCACCACTTTTGTTCCGGTCGATTGGTTCCAACGCCACAATCGTGGAGGTGTGCTGTTCTGGAGCACGATAGTTCATGCCACACGTAGAATAAGCGGGCGTACAAACTGCGAGGCCGTCAACCAACAAGCTTGAAGACTGTATCATAGATTGCGGTCGGAGATCCCAAACGTGAATTGTACCATCTTCCGTTCCGACAACCACAAAAAGGTCTCGCGATGGACTGAGGCAGGCTGTGGCCGCTATACCTTCGCTCTTCAATAGATGAAGCGGACGGTTTGGCAGATTCACATCCCAGACGCATGAGATCGTCTTGTCCTTGAGCAATTTCGCTGTTTCTTGCTGTTGGTTGCCACCACCGCCGTTTGTCTCGAGAGCGGCCCCGTAGCAGCTCAAAAGCGTGCTGGATACAGACGGAGAAAATCGTATAGCGACGAGGTCGCGACCCTGCAGAATCTGCTCGAGAGAGCGAAGAGTTTCAAGCTTTTTGCCGGGAAACACCAACTTCTTGTCCAGCTTAGAAGTCTTTGATAGTTGATAGCGCCTTCTTGTGTCTCTTTCTTCGCCTTCTTTTCCTTCATCGTCTGCGCGCGTGTTTGCGACTTCAGCTTGGTTTCCTTGAGCCTCCGTTTCTGATGCCATCACATTTTCGACGGCCAATGTCTCGCAGACATAAGCAGCATGCTCCAAAAACTTGAAGAATCGTGTTGACGACGAAGAAGAACCTCCGTCCTCATTGTCTACTGCCGCGATATCAGTCAAACTTGAGTCCGTGTCAATGCCGATGTCGTCAGGAAAGTGCATACTTTTATCGTGAGCTTCAGGAGCTTTCGTCTGTGTGCCTAGTGATCTCGCCCCGTCACTAGTTTGGACAAAAGCCTGCCTCACCAGTCCTCTTCTTAAGCGGTGCAAAACCTTGTCCTGCTCACTAACGGGATTCTGCTGGAACAACAAGATCTTCTCCACGTCGAACTTCCGACGCTCAAGGATCTCCTTGGCGCGCTTTGCACGTGGATCGAGTGACTGCTTCAAGCCAGCAATCGAGGATGCAATCGACGTCGATGGTCTAGAAGCAGCCGATGGCTCTTCGTCTCTGCTATTCGGCTTGCTCCCTTGAGCCCCCACTTCTGCTGAACTTGAAGGCCGCGAAGACAAACCTTTGGTCTCAGCTCGCATTGCCTGCTGAATCCGCTTCAGCTCAGCTTCCTCAGCGACTGCATTTGAGTTACTACCTCGATTCTTTGAGCTTGCCTTTGCCCCTACTGCCGGGAGCGGTGTCGACTTGGGCTGGCTCACTTCTTCCTGTTCAAAGTCTTCATCATAGTTTTCAAAACCTTCATCATCGTAGTCTTCACCAGCTTCTTCTTGGCACTCTTCTGCATTCGCGTTTAAGGCCTCAACCTGTTGCTTTTGACGCGCTTCACGCTGGCGTTGCTCCTCAAGACGTCGGGCTTCTTCCAGCGCCTGCTTTGCCAGATCTTCTCGCCGTTTGAGCTCTTCAATTTCCTTGACACGCTGCTTTTTGGCTTCTCTTCTCGCCTGCTTTTCACGCTCAGCATCTTCTTTCTGCTTGGCTGCAGCGGCCGCATCGGCTGCGGACACTGCATCAGGACCTGGTGACGGAGCTGCTGGTCCGGGTGGTGTCGATTCTCTCGATGTTGGCCTATGGCCTTCACCAGCACGAGAGGTGCGCTTTTTCGACGACTTGCGCTTGGCGTCAGCTTCTGGCTTAGGCTCGGCCAACGGGATCCGAGGAACTTGGGGCACTGCACCGACGGGAGGTGCAGACGTTGCAAGTGGAGCCTGCACAACTGGCTGAGAAGCAGGAGCTGGTTGTGAAGGTCTGCTGGAGCTCTTCTTGCTCAACTTCTTGGCCGGAGCTGTGTCACCCACTGACGGTGGACCCTTTGGCTCCGACATGATCGCCACCAACCTTGATCCGGAGGCTGTTCACAGAGACTGAGGATCTCTGCGTCGGTTCACCTCCAAGCGGCGTTGAAGTTGGAACCGCCACGCTTGACACGTCCGGCGATGCCTTCGACTTCTGCTGACGTCGATAGAATTGCAAGCTTCTACATATCCAAATGCATTTACTTGTTCTACTCTCATGTAGTTAGAATATCGGCCAAGTTCATCGTGCGCAGGTTGGCAGCGCGCTTCTCGGATGCTGCATCGCTTTTCGAGTTCTCGCACGTTTCTTCGTGATGGATTAGTGGAGGAAGGTTTGTACAAACCGACTTGGGGTGGTAGCAACTCACCCCGTCGAGTGAAAGCAGCGCCTGTGACATCACGAAGGAAAGCTCTTCCCTGCTTTGAACTAACGGCGCCATGGCCGTAACGAAATCCATGTGCTCGACAATGCGAGAGATCCGGCCGCTGTCCATTTCGATCGAGAATACGAACTGTGATGGCACAACAAGAGCATTGCCCACGAGTGTGTCGACCAACTGCCTGTACTGCAGCACGTGGGGAAACACCGACTCGATGGTGCTGGGCGTGATTCGCAGCGTGTAACTAGCTGTCGAACGAATACTGCACAGATCTTCCTCGTCGTACTGAACCAGGATTGAGCTTGTTTGCCGGAATTCAAGCACGGTGAAGCACTCGCTTAGTGCTTGCCACATACCTGCCACCGTCCTGCAGGTCCTCCTGAACTCTTCCAGGCACAAACGCTAGTGCGATGAAGTCAGCCTGGCTGTACTTTTGATTGCGGCTGGTATCCTTTCGCGAACACGAGAAAGTAATCGTTGATAATTCGATCAAACCTGTCGTGTTCATCGCGCCGAGTGCTCAAGTGCGGTCGACTCAACAGAAGCCCGTCTGCCGCGGCAGGCTCCTTTTGCATCTCGTTCAGTTCCTCTCGCTCATCCTCCAGAGCGTTTCCGAACGTCGAGCGCTGATAACTCTTTTGCGGGGCTCGAGCGGCTCGTCTATCAGCCCAAACATGCAGTTGTCGGCGATCAGCGCCCGTCCCAGTAGCATGTCGAGTTTCTTGGGGTCCTTGACGATGCTCGCAAAAAAGGCCTCGACGAAGTCCACGTCGAACTCGTACTTGCAGCACTTTCCCTGCTCGTTAAAGGAAAAGGTCAGGCCGACGAGGGCTCCACCTCCTGGCCCACAAGTTGCGCCACGAGACACTCGTCCCCAATGACATGGGGGAAGACCAGCTCGATGGTCTTCCTCAGCACTTGAAATCTCAGTTTGGCCTGCGTCCTAATGACGACCGCGTCCTCAGCCACGACAATGTCGTAGGACGTGAGACTCACATGGACGAACTTGATGAACGTCGAGTACCGGATGATCTGCTCGGCCATAACGTCTGGGCCACGTAACCCGCTCCCCACGTCCAACTCTGGGTCAATGACACTGTGCAGAAAGGCGCGCTGGTCCTGGTGGTTTAAAACTCTTTTGCGTCCAGCGTCCTGGATGGCCCAGCCCTCCTGAAAACCTCGAGATACTCCTGCACGATGAGCAAGAGCGAGCCGTCGGGTGAGTGGCGACGGAGGCTCGTCCTCGTGCTCAGGACGTCTCGGAGCGTCGTTAGGTCCTGGACAGGGTTCGACAGGGTTCGACAGTAGGGATTTAGATTTTTTGGGTATGGAATTTTTAAAAACCCCACCCACCCAAAAAGATGACTTCATGGGTATTTTGGATTAAAATAGAGCACTACCTGGATAAGACTAGAAGCTCATAAGGGCAGTCCTCATGGCAGTACATGTACGAGGTCACCTCCCAAATGGACTTCGTCTGCCTGCACTGTCTGAGGACTTTCCGCCACGCGTCGTCGCTAAGGCGCCACATGGTCGCCGATATGCTTTGCTCGGCAATTCCCCGACGCGGTTGCAGCCCAACGGCTGGGTCGTCGCAACGAGCGTCACAGAGAAAGACGTGCACAGCTTCGTCAAATCCTGCCAGCCTTGGTTACAGACGTTTCCGCGCACGTCGTCTTGCCCGCCGCTGATGTTCCGGTTACAGCTGGACTGCACGTTGCTGCTGATCCTTTGCTGCCAGACCCTGCCATGCATTCCGACATCGCCGACGCCATGTCGCCAAGCAGCGTTCCTTGGGATGGCCAAGATGAGTCGGAAAATGCATGTCCTATTTGCTGGAGTACTGTTGTTGGACCTACAATGTGCAACAGGTGCCGCAAGGTCTATTGTATTCAATGCATCAACCAACACATCGACTCGCGCGGCATCGACGCGGAATGCCCAACCTGCCGGCATCCCATATTCCCTGATATCGTGCGCGCCATTCGACGCGCTGTGGCACCCCAGCCGTCTCCTCCTCCCCGCCAGCGTCCTGTAGACGAGGATTGGTGGTGGCTTGGTGACTCGGATGACTCATCGGAAGGCAACATAAGCGAATATGCGGACGAGTCATAATCAAATATAAATACGCAGACTAATATTCAGAAATAGTAATCAGATGATTATTGACCAATGACCATGCTAAATTTAAGTCGTAATTTCTGCCTATGACATCTGTGATGTCCGTACTTAGAACGTCAAAACAGAATAAGAATGTGAACAGATGAGGAGCAGAGCGGTCACCATTTCGGCTAAGGGCAAGGGTGGGTCAGGGTAGTCCTCATTTTGGTTAAGGAGTAGGGTGGTCCCCATTTTGATTATACAAATCTGTTGGACTTTAGTTGATTTTAAGCTATAATGGACTGAAGGGGTTTTGTTGCTGTATTAGCGCTTAGTAGTACTCAAAGTCACTGTCCTGGTTGTTGTTACTCTCGCTCTCACTATCAGATGCCACTAGATCTTCAACCAGGTTCAACAAATCCAGATCTTCTGAGTGAAGATTCTTCATATTGAAGAAGATGAAAATCAGTTTCTCGACGTTTGCCTCTTTCAGGCGGTTTCGCAGCTGTGAATGCACGAACTTGTGCGCAGAGAAGTTCCTTTCAGCTGCCGCACTTGAGCAGGCAGACGCAAACACAGTTGTTGCGATCTTCTGAAGTAGAGGGTAGCCGTGCACGCCACACCAGAACTCGTGAACTCCGATCCGTTTGTCTTGAACGAGCTTGATCTGGCGTGTCGAATGCTGTGCGGCTGCTTGGAACTTTAATAGCTCGATCCTCATTGCCTGGACCGCTCCACTTCGTGATGAAGTCCATGACGCCGTCTTGGTCCATATCTTGTCCGGCGTAACGAGGATCCAGCAAATACGACACGCCATGAGCATCGCCGTAAACAAAGTCGAAGCGCTCCTGAATCACAGATGTGATGATACCGAGCTCAGAGAGAGACATCGGTATCTCCTTGAACGTAGCCGGCAGCTGGAGAAACATTTTGTAGACATCTGAGATCGGGCGTGTGTTCTATTGAGGGTTACCGGTTTGGTATCGGTTATTAACCGTGAACCGGTTA